>JAPDRQ010000232.1:0-47921 GCA_030247915.1 Neophaeococcomyces mojaviensis | reverse complement strand
CGCAGGCCGGTCAATGCATCACAACTCGTGGCTAGCCTCATGATGGGCCTTGCTGGTCGCAAGCTTTTCTTGCCTGCACCCACCGATTCATTAGTAGACGAGTCCACAGGCGAAGAACCAGGAGTATCTGAAGACGTAGCGACTGACCTGTCCCAACGAACCGACCAAACACACCATACCATCCCCGAAGACGGCAGCCCGATCACCATCTCGACCAAAAAGAAGATCTCCACGCTAGACAAAATCAAGGGCAACCACCCATCCCAGACATCGCTGCTGATCGAGTACTTCGAGGGCGGAAAAGGGTCCGACCCGAACAGACGACCGAGTGTCAGAGTGAAGGTCATCCCATCGTCGAGGAGAAACAAAGAGAAGGGCGAAAGTCATATCGTGTTGACTGAGGCTCACGGCACCCGGAAACGATCAACAAGTCGCCGCATTTCGCTCGGCTCAAGATCCCCCCAGATTGCGGCCGTTGACAGCGAAATCAGTGCTATTGAATCAGAACGTCCTCCCGGCCTACGAGATTCGGCACCTCTGGACATCGAGATCCAGCAGCACAGTGATCTATCTGAGGTGAGCGGCTCACCGGAAATTCGATATATCCCGGCCTCCTCCGACATTTCCTCCATGCCGGCTGATTCCATACTCGGCCTACAACAATCCACGCTTCTCCGCCCTACCTCCAGAGTGGTCGAAGGCTCGAATCTAAGCTCTTTGCCTGCGGAAGAGTCGGTGCTCAGCGCGGTCTCCGACATGCCAGAGACGACAGGACTGAAGCCGCCAATGAATACGCGAGGACCCAATTCGAGCAACGAGCGCATAACACAGAAAGTCATCGAGAAGCTGAGTAACAAGCCCAAAGAGCCGGTAAGGATAGCCTACGGACGGAGCGACAAGAGCTCAAGCCGGAACACAAGCAGAGATGCTGTGACAACCTCCCACGACCGACCAGCTGTAACCACAAAACAATTCAAAGACGACGATTCAGTCACGAGTCCAACTGAACGCAGTGTGCTAAGCAACTCCGTCATCTCCATTGGCGGGAAATCCATCAGTGACCACTCCGTGCGCTCTGCTGCCACGAATAACTCGATTAATAATCCGAAGTTGTTGCAGACGGTGGAAGATGCCATCAGACGCTTGATCCTGCCAGAGCTTAAGGAGTTGAAAAAGGATCAACGCCAGAATTCGCATCGATCGAGGAAATATGAAAAAGACTATGGAGATTTGTCTGAGAGTAGTGTTGTGAGGGAGAAATCGACCAAACGCTCAGCTTCTGGCAGTAAGTCGAGACGGAGAACGAGCAAGGAATCTGCCGATCGATCTGGCTCCCGGAGGCGGAGGAGCAGTCATCGGGATCACGATTATGATTCCATGTCGGATTCAAGCTCGAGGCGAGAAGCATCTGTTTCGAGCACGAGTGCGGAAGATCCTGCTCTGATGAAGAAGCACAAAGACAAACGTGCAAAGGATGTCGTGGCTGCTGGACTAGCTGGTGCTGGATTGACTGCCGCCGCACTCGAGGAGAAGGAGTCTGAAGAGAGCTTGCAACGACGAAGACGGAGAAAGAGAAGCAAAAGCCGGAGCAGTCGAAGCGCTAGCATTGCTGAGAGCGAAGAGATCTTCCACAAACATAAAGTGCCTCCCATGCCCATGGCGAGCGACCTCAATTCCGACTTGACTCAAGTAACAAGAAGCTCGATTTTGTCTTCAAACACTTCGGTAGGTACACCTGTCCACCGGGGATTGCAGGAAGTGACGCGAGGTTCGCCGAGACAGCTGGAGACCCATACACCACCCAAACAAACCGCTGACTACAGAAATTCCCTCGGCATGCACCATGGCAACCTCTCCGAGCACAATCTGAGCTCGAGCAAGTTGGCATACGAGCTGCACGACGATGAGACCTTGTCGCCTGAGACAGAACGATATGGCTCCTTCTCTGCCGAGGACCTTCTGGAGGATCCTGAGCGAATGCGCCGTTATGAGCAGAACTTGCATACTCAGCATCCCATACGACGTGGTTTGAGCCCCATTCAGAGCGTTGCCAGTTATGCAACGACCGAGCCAAATCGTCATTCGTTGATGCAACCACGAAGTTCGGATACGCTGGCCTCCATGCAGAAACGAAATCAGCAGCTGAAGGAGGAGGTATCCATCAGCTCGTTCGTGTCAGCGCCCAGTCCTGACTTCAAGAAGAATCGGCCTCATGGAATCAGTCTTGAGAATAGAAGTGAAGTCATGAGTCAACACCGTGACAGTATCGACCAGTCTCCTCGAGCGAGACAAGGTATTGAAGATCGCTTTTCGGACGATGAGCACGATCATTATCGAGAGTCGTTCGTTACGGATCTAACGATGGACAGCAAGCGGCTTTCCACTATGACAGACGACACTTCGGATCTGTTGTATGTCGACAAGGTCACTGCTGGTCAACACGTGGTGCCTGTCAACGGGGCGAATCCAGAATATGTCTCACAGCCTATAGGTGTTGAATCAGCTGTAGCCTCTTTGGTCGAACCTTCTGTCCTTAGCCAGCATGAATCACCTCAACACTCTCACAAGAGCTCATTTGTTCAAGAGCACCGAAGCAACCAGTCGTTACAACGAGATACCATCAATGGCTACCGAGGAAGTCCACTAAAAGAACAGTTCACCACCAGGAGCGACTCCAACCTCGAACAGTCTCGACATGTTGATCTATCACCACCTCAAAGTCCGGCATTGTCTTATGAAGAGGACGCCGATGACTACATCCAACACCAGACCAAATCTTCTCCACTGCCACGAGAATATGCCGATGTTCACGCTTCACCACAATCCGAAATCACCACAAATCCTTCTGTTATTCAGGGCCCGATCGGAGGTCTAGGAGCTGGACATCCTGAGTGGATGGCTGATGCGGCAACTCCGCCGATTCCAAGTGCTGGTGGTATGAGCGGTGACTTCAGTTCTGGTGCTATTGATCTCATTCCGGAAGGGCTGAATGTTAGCCAACGACATACCTACGATTCGAAAGGCAAAACATACACGATCGGACAATCTATCCCGACACCTCCTGGAGTAAAGGACGAAGGCTATGCTACTGGTGACAACTATCCTTCACCTGGTCCAATCACAAAAGCAGCTCCAGCACTGGACACTTATGATCTTGACGATGACTATGACGACAAGGTTGATGATCCTTTTACCGCGAAGCGCAATATGTACATGAGTGGCTTGTCGCAAGGAATGTCACCGTTGTACGACAATGCTACCGGCCGAGGCATCGACCGCATCCAATCAAAGGACATTGTCGCCTTGATGGACCACCTAACAGTCCGTGACGCCCAGCGGAATGCTCGGGACACTGAAATCCTAGTGACATTGGTTCGAAGTGCTGCGGACATGCGCAACTCTTTCGAAGAAATGAAGGCATTCATCTCTGATCAAGACGAGTTGATTATGCGAACAGCCGACAAGCAGCATGAATACACTCAAAAAGTTGTCGGCGGTCCACGACCGCTACCTGCCACCACTAATAACCGCTCAGCACGAACAACACCCATGCAGGATGACATTCCAACCAAGCGACGAAATGTCTTCAAACGGGCACTGCAAGGTCTTGGCTCGAAGAACAGTGCTGAGCTGCAGAATATTGAATCCATGCTCATGCAGCTCCTGGATGAAGTGGAAGCACTCCGTGGTCAACAAGGCATTCAGTCTAGTGGGCCGTCCCAACTTCGGTCCAACAGTCTTGCATCGGAGGATAATGCTAGGCCTGCAACAGAAACAGGTTATGAGCCTGAGGGACGAGCCGGTACAGCCTCAACAGGAGGTGATCGATCAGGCTTCTTCTCCACAAACTCATCCCGACAGGGTCAGCATGCTTCTGCTCGCAAGTTTCCTGAAAATCGTGTTAGCACAGTCATGGAAGGTGATGAAGAGTATGATGACTACGACCCCAATCAATACACTCAGCAACAAGCCTCCAATCAACACCCACCTCACGCAGTGTCGCCAGTTCAAGAAGACGATTACTACCGCCAGCATCGTGGCCAGTCAGTACCCCTTAGCACACCTCCACGTATCGGCGATCAACCACGTGCTCTGAGTACCGAAAACACCCCCCAAATCTCCGACTGGGGCTCCGGAAAGAAGGAAAACAACAGAGACAGCCGCAAAACTCTTTCTTCCGTCCTGCCAAAGTTTGTCTCTCGGTGGTCCAAAACCACGACCGAAAGTTCTAACCCCCGAACTCCGAATTTTCGGGGTCCAACAGATGCGCAGGTACCTAGATCAAGTGGGAAACAGAGACCTTACTCTCAAGTTTCGCATTCTGGGTCTGGAATCGATCAGTATGCGTATGACTACGACGCTACACATAACCCGGCTGATGATCGACTAAGATCTGCCGCTAGCTTACAGAACGATGAGTACTATCAGCAGAGAGAGCAAGAAAACAGGCCACCAAGTCCACTAGTCCCAAGTGCGATAAGTGGAAGCGAAGACCCGAAATATCAATCCCACCGTGATAGTCAGGACCTCATGCATCCACAGCCAAGACAGGGGCCAACGGGAAGGTATCAATTCCACCTTGAGAATGCGGCAAAGGATTATCATCAGACGTCCGGGCCAGAAGCACATTCACCAATTTCTGCCCATTCTCAGCCTGTGACGTATGCGCAACAGGATCATGGACAAAGCTATGCAACTGATGCGCGGGCCCAAACACATAGTCCGATTTCCGATTTCGGTATGCAAGAAGCCAAGCATAATAGAAGTGGGTCAGCAGCGAGTTCACTGACTAGACGGACGGGTGGAATACCGAAACCACCGAGGAGTGTGCTGAGTGACGACGCTAATGAGCCACTCGTGCCGCAGCGATCACACCTTGCAAGTCCAGGCCAGGGCTTTGCGAATAGTGCCTATCGTGCTAGTACAATGAGTCCGAGCACATATATTGATGATGTGAGAGCGGCAAGAGCAGGTAGCCCAGCTTTCGACAAAAGTCCTGTGGCGGCTATTCGAGGTTCGACTGGAAATTTGGCTGGCCGAAAGCCAAGTGGGCCTAGGCCACTGAGCAGTGGGAGCAACAAGGCAGATGCCACGAAGAGAGCAAGGTTCGAAGATGGTTCAATCTGAGCAGCATTTGCTAATCAGAAGTCATGAGATGGGTTAGTGAGTAGGTCCTTATCGAGTCCAAAGGAGTTCACTGGAGTGTCTAGGAGATTGTGGATATATGGTTCAATTACGACACGCGTAGGGTTTACATGAAGTACGGCAGAGCGGCATGACGCATGGATGGATAAATTAGACTGCCTGCGATGGCTGGACGGAACTCTAATGACTGAGACGAAGGCTTGGAAAGCACGAACAGGAAGGAGGAAAAAGGACGGGACATAATGAATGAGATTTGCGTATGGACATGATGATATATGGTTGTGTGACCATCACCATGACCATGAATGTCAAGGGCTACATTAACGAAGCAAGCAAGCTAAGCTAAGCTAAGCTAAGCGATGGAGGGACAAATGCCTTTCGGACATACTTTGACATGCACATCACATTACAAGAGTGGGAAACTCGACTGATTCTTTCAATGCCTTTTTTTCGGTTTTTTCCAACCAGCGAGCAGGCGAATACTTTATTGAGCGAGCAAGCAAGCGAGAACCCAAATCCACCAAATCAACTCACCCATTTCGATGAGTCCACTTTATACGGTACATAGCATTAATGAAGCAAGCCCGCAACGGCCGCCAAAAAGTATCGACAACGACGTGTTTTTGGTCGAATGTGTTTTTTAGATAGATAGACAGAAAGGCCAACCTTGGTTAATAATGAATGAGTTCTTGAGCTCCTTTTTTTTTTCTCTTTTCTCTTTTCCCTTTTTTCTTTTTCTGGGCAGGGAGGTGGAGAGTTAGATAGCCGGACGGGTGGTTGTGTGTGGATGTGGTGGGTTTACTTGCTGTCTACCTGTCTTGAAATGCTTTTAGTGTTTGTTCGTGTTGCTTGAGGAGTGATGGTGGACAGCATAGCGAGAAATGACACAGCGAGAGGTCTGGTTCAGGGGTGAAGGGGAAGGAGGATGTCAGTACAGTCTCGCTGCACGACGTGTCTGAAAATGAATGTGGTTGGTTGTTCGGGATGTGTTTGCTGTGTTTGGTAGAGAAAGATTGGTGTGAGTTGTAGATGCTTGTCCAGGGTTGATCTTGATGTAGGTGGAACATTGCAGAGAGCGGAGCGGAGGTATTGAGAGGTATCTGTTGAGGGAGGATTGAGTAAGAAAGAGTAACAAGGAAGCAAAGGATAATGCAAGAACAGATCGAGTGAGTACAGCTTCTTATTGCGCATGATATAACGCCTGTCCCGTCCATCCTATACAATAAACAAATTGGTATCATTAGAGAAAGCAGGTTATGTTCGGCCGAGCATTCATTGCTTTAAATTCGGTGGTCTGGATGGTGGAGTATCTCCGTTGTCGACCGTTGGGTTCTCAAGGGTTGATGGTATCGGTTTTAAAAACAGATCAGTGGTCTGCGCATCTAACCCCTGGCTATCCGATCTTGCTAATACCTCGGTGCTTCTACTCGGACGGTTCTGAATTTCGAGACGATGTACCAGGCGTCTATGATGTGCAAAGTCAGCGTCTCGTTCATCTTCAGATCTGATTATCTGATTGAATGTTGCTTCAAAATGGTCGTTCTCCGTCACGCCTCAAGCGCTGGAAGAGCGGGATGTGGTAAATAGTTGGGAATGTGGAGAAAAAGATGACTTACGAATCACACCTGGTATCCACCCAAGGATTGAAAGGCAGATGTTAATTAGAAATTCTGCGCCACAACCAGTCTTGAGGAAGACTGAAAGAGGTGGGAGGAAGAGCGCGAGGAAGTAAAGGCAGACATCGGACTGGATGAAAAGTGTTAGTGCTTGCTCAAAAGATGCTGCTGATGGTATCTGCATGGCGAAGTGGGAGCTATTATATGGGAAGTTGTGACTGCTTCGATGATGATTTGGAGGCCGTATTTGAAGTTCTATTGCTTGAAGGATTGCGACTGTTTTTGTTTTCACCAATTGGACAAGGCCAAACTCGTGGTTGATGCCACCACATTCGAGCGAATGTTCCCCAGCGTTGCTCCAACTTCAATCCGTCTATCCATCTTGATAGTCGTGGCTCCTCCTTGCCCTCCAATTTGGGGGAGACATATAAAAGAATGACTCACCGTAGAGCTAACTTCAGACATTCTGGTCGGATTGTGGTGTGTATGTTTGAGCGTTGTCTTGTCTCCAAGTTCACCTATGCTTGCTATGCTCATTGTAAGAAAGTCCCAAGTGGGTGCTAAGATATTATTATATCGTCTAGATAATCTGCTTAAAGTTTAACCAGGCACACAGCGTGTGGCGGGTGACTATTTCTGTCACAGGTAAGTGGATCCAAAGAACCTCTTCTCAGCGCTGGAGGTTCGGAACTCGGATGAAGTGATTGCTAGTTGATTGGCTATGAGGGGTTTGGGGGTCTGAGTTTGTTTGAGGCGCAGAGATTGAGGCGGTATTGAATATTTTTCCGTACAAAATGCTTTAGTGTGCTCGATTATGATGGAAGAGGACGCGTAAGAGATATCTTTTGAAGGAACGAGTATGCCTAGCGTGCAATACAAGATTCGAAGCAAGAAATCAAGCTTTTGGCACGGGCGTTGTGATTTGGCTGGTTGCTCGTGGCTGATGAGCTTGGTAGAGATTAGTAGAGATTAGTTCGCCCAGGGACCGCGTCATCCGTTGGCTGTTAAGGTGCAGCGGTTGCGCTTGTGACGTCATGCTTAGAGTGAATTCTTCTGATTTCTCATCAAACAGATCGAGAAATGTCGGCTCATGAGAGTGTTGACCTTCGGACAGACACGACAGTAAGCATTTAGAAGCAACCTCACTCAAGTCATAGAGTTGGAGCGTACATCTCAGTAGCATTGTTCCCTATTTGTACCGCTCGAGATCGTTGTTCAAGAGTGAGCGTGGTGCTTCTAATCATTATTGTAGATGTACATTATCTAATCAGACAATTTCTTCCTTCGCAATCGACCATAGGATGTGGAAAACAGACGTTCCCGTTTGATCACGTATACTTAAGCCACATGCCGATTGGCTAGTAGTTGGGTGGGTGACCACCAGCGAATCCCAGCTGTTGATTGTTTTGCCTTTTTGTGCGACTGGCTAGTAGTCAGTCGTATCTTTTTGCCTCCTCATCAGGGGTGTGCGCTGTTGTAGAAGCATTCGAGTGAAAATCAAGAACTGCGAGGCTTTTTTTGCCCAGAGAAGACCATCAGTCACATAGTCCGCTAGCGCCAGCGCGACACAGCCCTCGTTCATGCCATATTCAAGCCTCCGACTGCCCAAATTACTACCTCTTAACCTAGCACTCTGACACTGATGGTAGTCCTGGAATGTCCCACGGTGTTGCTTAGAGCTATGTTGCCACTGATTCGGACCTAGCTCAAGAGAATATATCACACCCAAACCGAAGCATGGCGTATCGTTTCCAAAGACTGTTGATCATGGCTCGTCCTTCGCCGACCTCCTCGTAGGTACTGCTTGCTTCGCAAACAGCGGAGGCCTTGTAATAGGTGGGGTTGGTGTAAGATTGAGCAGTGGCGTTACAAGCGTTGTAATGTTTGACGCGTTGAGGATGTCAACCGCTATGTTATCTAGCAACGCCCGTATAATTATGCATACCCAAACCGAACTGACCCTTTGTTCATAAGCAGCAACGGAAGGTAGTTGGTTGCCATTGTCACGGTTTTAGACCTTGGTGAAAATTCTCAAAAGTCTGCAACAGTCGACATCCAGCCATAGGGAGAATACACCAGGCATTGAAACAGAACCAGTTAAGATATAGACACCTGGCGATGGCACAAGCGATGCAATATTATGAAGGGAGTACATACTCATACAGCTCGAAGATGTCGAACACGAATCGGTCAAGTCCATCCAAAGACCTGCAACGCGGTAAGCAGCGTACGCCACTGCATATGTCCTCCCTATGGCAGCCTGAACGGTACACGATGGGTCATTCTCGAGCCTCCCAGGACCTGCGCCGCTCTAAATTTACGTAAGGTCGATAATCTCACGACCTCCAGCAAAATTGAGCCCTGATCTCGTCTTCTTCACGCCTGCCCTATCCTGGTTTTCCTCCTTGCCAACATCATCCGCCTTCCTCTTCTTCGCATTTGCATTGGCTTTGCCTAACGGCTTCCTTCCCTTTCTCTCCTCCAACCCCTCCACGGTACAACTCATCAACCTCTCATAAACATCACTACCCAGTGCCTCTTCGTTCAACGGGCCTCCTCTCACGCTGGTTAACTTCCCCAACTCCTCCTTCAATCCATTTACCCTCGATGTCCACTCCTGAAGTCTGGTCTTATAGATTTTATCAAATGTCTTCGTGATCCTCCACACGTTCGGACTACTGTTTCTCAACGTCTCAACCTCGTACTTCCCATTCGCTCTATCCGTGAACATGGAGTGCAGATGTGCACGCCGTTTCTTCGAGCATGGAAAGTCGAACTGCTTTTTAGTTGACGATGCAAGAAAAGAGTTGACCTGAGAGCAATCAGAACAGTTACACGAGCCACGAGGAAGCGACAGATTGGTGGAGCGGACAGGCTTAGGTCCGATGTGCTTCTTGATAACAGTGGTAAGGCCTTCAATGAGGAAGGCTTTGACTTCCTCAGGGACCGTGCTCGTCGAATTCTGTACTGTTTCGAGAGCCGGCACAGCACGCTTGACGATCTGCGAGAGAAGCGGAAGGAGATGCTCTTTTGCATACGCGGACGAGACGTTTTGGAGTGCGATCTGCATGACGGTCAAGAGGCCAAACGCGTCGAAATTATCAATCTCTGCTCTGTTGGCGACATCGAGGACCCTAATAAGGTCTTCACTCGTGAGTACATCTCGCTCGGTAGGAGCTGGATCGCGGTTCCCGAAGTCACGACTGGTAAGTTTGGGGTAGACTGGCAATTCGAATTCGAAAGAGTTCCAGAGGAGCTTCATTGTGCTTTGAAGGGGTTGACGGACCCTGTCGGTAAGAGTCTCACCTGTGCTATATTCAGCCCACTGAATGAGAAACGCCACGAGAACTGTGGTGTGAGATTCTTGGATTTTTTCCATGATAGCCTTCTCAATATCGGGGTGTTCGTGGGAATGCTTCCATAGTACGTCAGCAAGCGCTTTCCCGTCGGTCTGTCGCACAGATGAGAACTCGCTCAGCCACTTCTTCAACATCCTGAGGGTGAAGAGACTGAAAGCGCACGCTACATCGACAGATGCTTCTTCGTTATGTAGACCAGTGTTGATGCTCTCCAATCCCTCAAGACGGCTATCGATGCGTGGACTACTTTCTAGGAGCTCCTGCAACGCTTTGTCCCACTCGTCGACGGCTTTGTTCCGTGCTAGAAAGCCACCGAAGGCTTCCAGACATTTCGGTGCCAATCTAAACTCGGCTTTGATATCTTCCCAAACATCTGGCAAATCCCAGTCAGCCGCAATCTTGGCTATTTTTTCCAAGCATTCTCGCTTCTGCCGTTTCTGCTTTTCAATATCCGCCCAATAAGATGAATACCAGTAGTAACTCCTATGGTAATTATCCTGCCTCGCCACAACGATCTCGAGCAACCGTACGAACTGATCATAGTTGTAAGAACCTTTTTCTAAGTTTTGAGAAGTAAAACTGTCGAGTACTTTCATAATTTTGGTGTAATTATCACCCTGCTCACTTACAAGTAAGTCGACTCGGCGGCTTGGTGGCACAATCAGCGCAACGCTGTCACGGTAGATATACTCCGCGGGACAACCCTCATTACCGGTGTAGCCCGCATGCTCTTCCTCATCTGCTTCTTCGTCTTCGGTTTCATATCCATCCGTGTTGATCACATATCTCTTGCTGTATGTGGGCTTAACATCGATAGCCGTGCCGTCTATTCCATTAATATATTCGAACCCCTCGTCTCTGTCGAAGACTTCATCATCACAGTCGTCGTCTCGATGTAGAGTCTTCTTCACGGAGCCGAGATAGATATCAAACCCAATTTTTTCGCACACGGCATTCAGTCGTTTGATACGTTTCTCGTCGTCTCCTTTTAGACCTTTGATAGTCAGACCATGCCGACTGTACTTGTGCTCGAGCCTGTAGATAAGGTATGGAGGGAATGAATCATTCTTGGCCATATTGACGGCCTTGTTGTAAGCTTGAAGGACGTTGGTAAGACGTATGTCCTTATCGCCATCAGGTGCCTTTTGAGGTGTTGAAACCGCCTTCTGCACCAGGTTGTACGTCAATGCCAAACGGCGGCCTCCGGTAACTCTCTGCACCTCATGGAACACATCTGAGTACCAAGCTGCAAAGCTGGTTCCAAAGCTTGAAGTTTTCGAGCTGTCGAAGGTATACTCATGTTTATTGTGCTTCAGGAGCACAGCACCTCCCTGATGCTCTGACGGTAGACATACGACAAGTGTCCCAAACATACCACGTGTCTTCTCTGAGTCTTGGTGAGATTTGAAGAACGCACCTTCCTCGTAGAGTAGCAGCTTGTACAACTCAGCAATGACATTTTGGCGGCCGCACGTGAGTCCCAGCTCAGCATACACGATGCCGACAATCGCATCGATAGAGGCGCTCCATGCCGGGTTGCGGAAAGCGAACTGAGATGGATTGAGCTCGAAGCTATTTCGGACGTTGGTATCCACTACGGTTTCGCTACCTCTTCCGAACGGACTCAATCGACACTTACTAATGAGTGCTTCAGCGTCGCGTTGAGTTAGCGGCAATCCTATGTCTCCGATCCCCTCGACAGTCAGACCTGGATTCGGAGCTGGTTTGATCTCGCTAGCATATGCGAAAGAGCCGGACTCATCGATTTCGTCTAGCTCATAGGCAATATTCTCTTTGGCCCTCTCAGCAGTCAGAGGAATCCGCTTCTCTGAGACGTCTGACCCGGCACCAGGCATACTGTCAAAGGCCTTAACAAGCTCTGGGAGAGCGAAAATATTGGACAGCAAACATATTGCCCCGTTCCCCTCTTTTGGGAAGAGAACACTGACATCACGCGTTTGGGCCACGTACGCGTCGCGTCGACCGCGCAAAACAATCAGCTTCACAGTCAATGTTTACAGGCTAAACCCAACTAGGTAATATAGTTTGTTAAAGGAATAACGCAAGCACTTTTGACGTCCATAGCATAGAGCTGTTCGGTAGAACTAGTTGCGATTCGACTGACGATTCGCTTGCTTTTCAAAAACATCGTATATTGTTCCAGTTTGCTTCTTCTTGATATCCGAATCCTCAGTATCTTCGACGATCCGGATGCATGGAAGACTCGTAGATGCCTGCGCGCACGGTCTAGATTGGTTGTAACCGAGTTCGAGTTCTTCATAGGCCCACAATGCTTACAGTGACACCACGATATTTGCTATACGCTCACAGAACACGTCAACTTTCGGCTTCAGACCATTGATTACTGCAAAGGAAATTCAGAGGGACTGCGCATTTCCTCGCCTCACCAAAATTTGGTGGGACGAAGGAATGCGAGATCGGCTACAATTTCATCACCTGATGGGCGCAAGGTGCAAGAGCACAGATGCAGTCCGTAGGCCTTGCTGGGTTATGTGCAGGTAGACCACAGAATTATGAAACTACATAAAGGAGAGTTGTCTTATACACTATCCATCATCGTCCTGGTTAGGAAGTCTTATTATGGTTTATTAGTGCACTGGTACATCGTGTACCATTGTCCTAGCGTACCAGATACTTCGTCTTGTGTGATATTCGATGGTCGCACGCTTGGCCTCCTTGCTTGTCCTTAACACGTGATTATTCCTCACTTAATATTAATCGCCTTGTCAATCTAGATTGTGGTCGAGAATATCTGCCGTCCTTATAACAAACCCTTTACAAGCATTGATGGCTTTGTCGATATCCTCATGAGATCATGAATTCTAACCTAGGAGCGTACAATCAAGGCAATATCTACGGCAATGTTGCTGTCAACAACGGATCTGCGCACCTAGGTGATCAATACCACTTCAGCCTTCCAAGTCATATTGAAGTAGTCGATGCTCGCCAAAGGTTGCTCAACTCTCTGCATCATCCTGAATTAAAAGCTCGCCTCAACGCTATCTCTGAAGCTCATAGCGAGACTTTCCAATGGATCTTTATTAGCGATTCTCGTCGCCTGTACTGTGACAACTTTCCCAAATGGCTCCAAGATGGTGGAGCAATCTTTCTTGTCGAAGGAAATGCCGGATCGGGAAAGAGCACATTCATGCGTTTCCTTTTTCAGCATCCGCAGCTGAAGACCTATCTACCCAGAAGCTTAGGTACCTATCCAGCAATTGTGGCTGCTCATTTCTTCTGGTTGGCTGGAACCAAACTGCAACAAAGCTACATGGGTCTACTAGCATCTCTTGCATGTCAGCTTTTGACACAGATCAAGACTTTCCCATACGAGGCGCTTCAAGGCTGTATGAATGTGTTGGAAATTCGTGGGTTTTCCGAGTGGAATGAAGCCCTGCTATTGCAGCTTGTCCAGATACTCCTATGTCAAACTAGAAGCGCCTGCGTTATCCTTATCGATGGTTTGGATGAATTCGACCACCAAGACAGGCCCGCCAAGCTAATGGCGTTGCTGAAGGTACTACAAAATCATCCTTCGGTGAGACTATGTGTTTCCAGCCGACCAACACTGTGGCTGCACTCACATTTCTCCACCTCAAAACGCCTTCGACTTCGAGAACTGACCAGGCAAGACATCCGCACGTACGCTCAAAGCGTACTGGCAGAGGAACTCGACTTTTACAATAGTCCTCTAAAGTACGAGGAAGCTGATCTCCTGGAGATAACTACAAATAAGGCAGAAGGTGTCTTTCTTTGGGTTAAATACGCCCTACACTCACTCTCAGAAGGTATATGTTCCCTTGACGATGCTATATTGTTAAGGACGAGACTCAAAGAGCTCCCTACTGGAATGGAACAACTATATCGATATATGTGGCAGCGCCACGAAAATTACAACGAGAGACACCGCAAGGAGGCTGCCAGCTTCCTGTTTTGTGGCAGTTTTGCCCGTGTACGCCTACTGACTCTCTTTGAGCTTGCTTGTATGATGGATGAGGATCATCTACAGCGTTTTTTGAAAGCTTCAGATCCAGACCAGATGCATAAACTTATCCTCCGACCGAAGATTGAGCACACGATGCAGAAACTTCTCGTTCGTACCGCCGGTTTGATGATATGCCAACCGGACTCGAAAACAACAGACCGCCAACCGTTCGATAAGTACCACAAATCGGTAGCAATGGAAGAATTTGAATCGAAACTGCGGTACCTGAGTGGTGTCACTTATTTGCATCGTAGCGTCCATGAATTTCTGTGGGAGACTGAGTTTGGACGGTCGATCGTGTCGCTTTCACTCGACCAAATCCATGACCTCTTTCGGCGTCGGCTTGCTGCAATGGTTGCAGTGCATTTCTATTTCAGATATGCTTCGAAAGAAGATTTCGCCAGAGAAGTCTGCAGAAACATTGCGATGCATGAAGGTCTTGTTGTATGTAAGACTGCTGAGCTGACAAAGACTTACATTGAGACCCTTAAGGTGATTGAGCAACTTCTGGATGTTGCAATAGGAATGGATTTGACAAGCCCTTTCGGAGTACCATCCTCGCAATTTTTTTCGTCCATAGGGGGAGCTAACCACCGAAGGACGGCTTCGCTCGGTCAGATGCTCGCCAGTGAGCGCGCCGGTGATTTCGTTGGACTACTCCTGACGGAACGTGCATTCGAAAGTGTCAAGCGTGTTGTCTATGCACCAAGGGTCAATCCTACGTATGTGGGTTATTTACTTTGCGTAGCTGCACTGTCGTTCCTTGAGTCAGATTACCTCACGCCTGGAGTCGCCGATTTCATCAAGAATGGCATCGCTGCTGGTGCCGACTTACATAGCAAGCACGCGGTTCCGTTCAGGGAGGACAATGGCCTATTTTGGCCAAAACATCAACGATATATTTTGCTTTCACCAGTCGACCTTCTTGTCGCCCTTTTCGTTCGGACCTTTCAGTTTTCGAAGGATGTGTCCTTCACAGCAGTTACAGACATCATGTTGATGCTGTGTGATCGGCTGCCAAGCCAAATTACAGCATGGATCACGAGTGACTGCGACAGATTTAAGTGCCGTCAAGACCTGCCAGTGCTGCGTCGCCGGCACGTTTGCGTGCACTATAGCGTTAACGTTCACAAATTGTATCAGATCTTACAAAACTACCGATCTAATCTTCAAATCAATCTAACTTCAGAATCGCTTATGTAAGTTATCTCCTTTCCATTTACGAATGTGCTACCTAAGGGTTAGACTACTTCCTAATAATTAAGTGCTGGGGATAACTGACAAAGTCCAGTTTCAACAGATTGCTAGATATCAGGGCCTCCATTCACATTGAATTCATTGACTTTTTCTCAGGGGAAGGGCTCCCAAGATTAGCATTCATACCAAGCCCGAGCATTTTGAATTCCATCCTAAGCCATCCAGATAGTCTGACGCTCAGATTTGACCAACTGAACGGTAGCAGAGATAAAATACTCAACGCGGCGAGGAGTTGCCGAACCATAGACCTTCTGGAGCATTTGGAGTCGTGTGGCAGAATGCTGCTCGCAGGAAATGTTCGCAAAATACCTGAGAAGTATGAAACAGACGAAAATAGGCAAGAGAATTGAGACCTATTCTTCAGCTTAGCTCAGAGACATACGAGTCGCCAATAATTTTCAGAAAATGTCCTTCCAGCTCAAGAGGTTCCCATAAGAGCTTCGACAACTTGGAAATTAAATGGTGAGCTTACTTATGTTTGAGGCTGGACTACGGCCAACGCTACGGAGGTGAAAAGAAAAAGCAGCTACTGTCGTTTCGGTGCGTAATAAGCTTGGTACCAAGATAAGACATTTGCCAGGGGCGCAGTGACTATCATGTCTATGTCATCGTGAGGCTAAGACGCCTTCATAGTTGGGGTTCCGACCACTCTTCGCTTCTGTGGACCATGCCGTTGTCAGTCGGATGCCATACTCGCCATCGTCAGTATTACAGTCATCTACGTTCCAGTGGTAGAATTCGAGGTTGCAAGGCTACTGGGTTGCATCGATGGACACGTCTTGAGTTAGTCTTGTTGGTGCAGGCAAGTAAAGCTGGCCAGTTTCGACGGTTGCCCTCAGTGGGTGCAGGCACGGTCTACTCATGAACGGGCAAACAGCACGTCACACAGCGTGAGATACTGAAGCCGACCACGACGACGCGAGCAATAACAGATCTACAAGGACTGTTGTGGACGGGGAGGACGTGGCAGAGGATGATGGTGGCCACGCGAATCGTCAGGACCAAAATATACTCGGCTCATTCCGGGACAATAAAGGGAAATGGAAATGCTTCGGGAAACCAGCTAACCGGACCTTCCCGGTTACCCTACAGTAATTTCACCCTTAATTATATGAGTAGCAGCTGTTGTATGGCAAATTTGGAGGCGTGGTGTTTGCAAGAATTTGAACTCTTTGTAAAACAAATCTACTTTCTCTAATAGGAGAGATGGCGCTTTGTTCGATGAACTTTCAATGGACGGGAAGGTCAGGACGGTAGCACTGATTAAGCCGGAATAAAGAGGGATGAAGTAGCATTTAGTTCAGAATATTGCATAGGACAAATACTTTCGAACATTCCAAAAGCGAAATGAAGCACTATAATGCAGTCGAGTCCACCTAATACGCCATTCGCTCAGCCCTGGAGGTATCATGTCAACAAAAGTGCCTCCATCCGTGTTTACCCCATCAAACCCAAATTTCCAAATCATCAGCTCTCATTATGGGTCGTTGCAGAACTTCCCTCAAAGTCAAACGCCTTTGTAAAATCAACTTTATCAAGCTGCGGCTTCGACAACCCGATATCCCTCCTGCAACTTCTTCGTAATATCTTCGTTTTTCCCACCCGCATTTAACAACCCAAGTGCAAACGCAGTATCGTTCCACTGCCTCTCATTCTCACACCTATTTAGTCGTGCTCCCAGCTTCTCAACCAGGTTCTTTGCATGCTTATCTTTCTCGATAAATCCACACAAGAACTTCAGTATCCTCTTTACAGCCTCTTCCTCCAGTACGCCACCCTCGATACTACCCGGC
This sequence comes from Neophaeococcomyces mojaviensis, assembly GCA_030247915.1. NCBI lineage: Eukaryota > Fungi > Ascomycota > Eurotiomycetes > Chaetothyriales > Neophaeococcomyces > Neophaeococcomyces mojaviensis. Next base: position 30,745 of record JAPDRQ010000232.1, on the reverse strand, counting down.
TGCGTCAAGATACTGAACATATCCACAAACTGATTGTAAACAGCGTTGTCTTTGGTGGCGAGCTCCGTGAAGAACATACGTGCGAGGTTTGAGGTTTTCGACGAAGGGTCCTCGAGGCATTTTGCCATCTCGCCGAGTTGGCCTTTGACTTTGACTTGACCAGCAAGGATAAGGAAGGTGAGAGTCATGAGGCAGGTGCGTTTGACAGACTCGTCGGCATCGTTGAGGCGGCGGTAGAGGAAGTCTGTATTTTCATCAATTAGGTGGTTGAAGCAGACGGCCATGTCACCAAGTGCAATGACAGCATTAGATCGTGTGATCGGATCTGGCGAGCGCTCGAGAATAGTGATGAGCAACGGCAAGTTGCGCTCGCAGTATTCACTGCTGACACACATGAGCTTTGCAAGGCACAGAGTTGCCTGAGATTGCAGATGTCTGGAAGGGTACGATGTGTTGTTCGCGCAGATCTCGGTCACTAACGGACCATATAGTGCGAGTAGAGACTGTCTGGAGTACAGCAGCTCACGTTCTCGGATATTCGTCAAAGCTTCTGTGAAGTCGTCCTCGTTTGTGCCTCCAATGAGATCCATTTCGTCCTTTTCGTCTTCCTTGGCCGGCTCAGCAGTTTGGCCGGCCTTCTTTCGCCTAGCAGGAGTTGGTTGTGTCTTTTCCGGAGATGGGTCGGCGACAGGCTTATCCTTTTCCTGTTCTTGTTTTCGTCGTTTGAAATCGAGTTCGCACAGCTCAAGATGAACAATCTGTTTGACTGCAATATGTCCGACGGTAAACAATAACTGAGAAAGGTCCATCGCAGCAGTTTGCTTCGGCGAACTATCTTCGGCTTCTGTCTGCTGAGCCTCTAGTGGTGGTCTAATAGTATCCTCTTCTGGCTGATCAACGTCCATAGCGTCCACATCAGCATCGGCCTCCGGTTGGGGTGAAGGTGATCTGGACAGAGATTGTCGGTGTTGTGTCTGCGAGAACACTTTCCTGGTCTTCTGTCGGAGCACTTCTGAACATAGCACATCTGGATGCTCTGACAGCACATAGATGGCTCCGATGGCCTGTTCAGCCATGCCATACCAGTCCTGACTGGTCGACGGCAGCAGCAAAATCGAGGCGAGCATTCGCAAGACAGCATGATCGTTTGGCATTCTCGTCACGCCAGTCTTGTTTGATTTGTCCTGTGCTTTCTTGGTCGGAGGAATCATTCTTCGAAGAGCCACGCAGGTGTACCTCGCGAGAACAAGATCTTTTCGTCCAACATTCCCAAGGCCGATTCGGAGCATGGTGTCGATCTCTTTGACCACAACAGACGGATCAGCCGCTGCAATCATTCCCAGCACGATGATAGCACCCCTTCGTTGTGCTTTTGAGATATCCTTGTTCACACCATACACTTGCCACAGCTTCGAAATGACAACCTGGGAGATGTGACCGGCCGTCATCATGGTAGCCAGCAGTTGTTCCAGTGAAGTGAGTTCTGCTGGTGAAGCACCAAACGTCAAACTGATCATGTTCCGAGCAATGAAATTCGCTGAGTCATTGGCATTGAAGGACCCAGGTGCGTCGAAAAACAAACCTTTGTAGCAATCGATAAGGTGAGTTTGAACACCTTTGCCTTCGTCACTGTTGCCTTTGGTCCAGATTAGGCGAAGCATTCGTCGAATACCTTTTCGAGCAGTTTCGATTTTGTAAGCATCAATGACGACGAAAAAGTCCATAGCTTCAATGACTTCGCTCTTGTTCTTTGCGGACAGGAGTTGACAGGCGATGTCGGATGCCTCATGGATGACCTCTATAAATCGCAATGCTTCAATGTAGTATTTGCGTGTTAGTTTGAGCTTAGCCAGGACTTCAGCTTTGGCAGCATCAGTCTCGGCCTGTTGAATGGCTTTGATGCGTTCCTCTTCAGTCATTTCCTTCGATTCTTCATCCATTTGCGTGGCCTCGTCCAGAAGTCCGCTATCAACAGCCTCTTCTCCTTCCGCAGTTCTGGCGACGGCATCTTCATCAGGGGGTGGTCTCAGTGCGTTGATCTGTGCTTCAACAGCCTGAAGTCTAGCTTCCCATTCGGTCATGGATAGCTCACCACCATGCATGACACTGAAAGGATGTGTTGAAATAAGCTTGCCAAGCAGCTTGATAGCATTCCTCCTCACATTGCTGCTCTTGTCTTGTAGACTTTGCACGGCCAACTCGACCGCGTTTTGTCTCCGTTTGGGATATTTCTGCTCCAACGAGCATACCTTCATAAATACCTGAATGGCTCTGCATCGGCAGTAAGGATTCGTGTCCAGAAATCTTTGCTCAAGGACGTCAAAGAAAGCATTGATCTGGACGTCTGTGGATTCATCCTTCTCCTCGAGCTTGCTAAGATCGGATAGGAGATTTCCACAGACTTCGATAATAGCACAACGTAAAGTGTATGCCTCGCTGTCAAGGAATTTCGCCAGCTGACCAAGCTCTTTCCCGACCAGGCGTGGTTCTAGCTCGGACAACTTCGTGATGAAAGCAGACACAGCCTTGGGTCCTTTTGCATCGGTTGGGCTGAACTCCTTTGCAGACAGTTCCCGAAGCACTTCTGAAGACAGTTGTGGATGATCGTACTGTTCAGATAAAATGTGCAGTAGCTCGGCCATTGGCTCTGATAGGTGCTCAAAATATGTCAAGTTCTGTATGATAGAAGTTTGTGCTCCCAGGGCATGACCGTTGTGCTTGATGGCGATGCACAGCACTTTGAAGCAGAACATGCGGATGGATATGGCCTTCATCCGTGCTTCGCTCTCCATTATCAGGTATATTGATCTTGTAAACAAGTTTATGAAGGTGTCTCGATCTGATGTTGTTGAGAATATTCGATTGAGCTTCAACTTCATCACTCGGCACATCACGTCCATAGCAGTCTGGATCTGGTTGGTCGAGTCCCAGACACCATCCTTGACAGCAGTCTTTTTCGTGCCTTTAGGGGCTTTCCGAGCAGGAGCAGCTGGCTTCTCGGCAGCCTTTGCTTCGACAGCAGATATCGACCATTGGAGCAAGAAGCCGTACATCTCCAGCAGTTGTTTGTGATGGGTGAGCGTGTCTTGTTCATCATTTTCGACATCCTGGTTTGCGATGTCCGCTTCATTCGAGAGGCCGGATGTGATTATGTCGAGGACCTTGCCGACAAACGGACCTGGTATGGAGGGAGATATCCTAGAATGATCAGTCAAAAGGTCAGATGTGTGAGGCTATTGGAAGGGTACACACTTGAGAAGGCACTGTAGCGTGTCGAATGTTGCGCCTCGTGTCAGCGCATCTGGATTCTCGTGTATCGAGTCTCTGATCGGCTCGAGGAGGTCGGAGAGAACATCTGCTGAAAGACCATCCGCATCGTGCTCGTGGTCGGCGATCTCTGCACTCGCCTCTGGTGTAGGTATTGACTTTGGATCGTTCAAGTAGAGCTTGAGCGACTCGTTGATATCGAAATCCATGTTGCTGGTTGTTTGCTTGTTGATTTGTGGTGTGAATTGTTGCTTCAACTATTTGTTATGGCCAGTCATGGAGGGCACCGGCACAATTTTCGAAGAGTGCAAGCAAAGCACGTCCTTGTTCGTGATCGGGGAGGCCTTCGGCGACGGATTTTGCAAGGACACAATAAATGCACTCGGTCCACTAAATGCGCAATATAGAAACAGTTAAACAACCCTCAACGCAAACTGCCATGAAGAAGTGGCTTGTTGATCATTGCGGGACAAGTCGACCTTCTGTGATTGGCTACAGTGTTTGTTTATCTTCTACCAGATTGAGTCGATGCCGACCACACGGTCCACCACTGGCGCTGCCCGCGCCGCCCTGTGCACCGGCCTGCCGCAACCTCCCAGGCGAACCAAACAAATGCTCATTAAAGATGCCATTCGCAATGCTGGATGTCGCCTTCTGAAAAGGAAGCGAGCTGGGGAAGAAGACGACAAGGACGAGCTGCGTCAACCTGCATCATTATCATCACCACCACCAACAGGGAAGGCGATAGGCGACGAAAATCGACGCACAGTAGCAACGATAGCGGACGCTCCTGCTGGGATAAATCTGAGCAGACTGAGAAGGAGAAAACGAGCAGACATGGGCTACAACAATATCACCATACATGAAGACAACACGGCTCGAATGCACCAGCTGCAAGACTCGGTGCCTGAGTATCAGATCATGACCGAGCACGATCCAAATCTACAATTCTCGGACGATGACGAGGATGAGGACACTGAAGAGGAGGTGGACGAAACAGTCGCCGAAGACATGCAAAAGCTGGAGGAGAACTTCAGAGGTATATCACAAAAATATCGACTAATCAATAGAATTGGCGAGGGTATGCTTGTTCCACCTGAAACGCGTTGCATGGCTAATCCCGTCCCAGGCACTTTCTCAACCGTTTACAAAGCTGAACAGTTGGACCCGCCATCTGAAGAAGACACCGAAAACGAAGACCCGGATGGCGACCACGAAATGCCTGTATCAAAGAGGCAAAGGGTGAAAACAGCGCCACGACACCGCTTCGTCGCGTTGAAAAAGATCTATGTGACATCCTCACCCAACCGGATATTGAACGAGCTGGAGCTGTTGTACGAGCTGAGAGACTCGGAATACATATGTCCACTCCTGACAGCATTCCGACACCACGACCAAGTCGTTGCTGTCCTGCCATACTTCCGCCACCTCGACTTTCGACTGTACTACCGAGACTTTCTCATCAATGATCTACGACACTACTTCCTCAGCCTGTTTAGCGGCCTAGCATATGTACATAAAGCCGGCATTCTCCATAGAGACATCAAGCCTACAAACTTCCTCTACGATCACGCCCAAAGGCACGGTGTTTTGGTCGACTTCGGCCTAGCAGAACGACAGGGCACAGACTGGCAACCCTGCTTCTGTCAAGAACACAAGGAGAAGCGGAGAGAGCGTTTCCTGAACTCATACGCTGTTCAGCAGCTTCAACAGTCGCCCGACCTCCTCTCAGCAGGACATCCAAAGCAAGATAACAGACCGAGCCGACGAGCAAACCGAGCCGGCACAAGAGGCTTTCGAGCGCCAGAAGTCCTGCTGAAATGCACTGCGCAAACAACAAAGATAGACATCTGGTCTGCTGGCGTTATCCTGCTCACCCTTCTTGGCCGTCGCTTCCCATTCTTCAACAGCGCTGACGACATCGATGCCATGATCGAGATAGCATCCATCTTCGGCAAAAAGAAAATGCAAGGTGTCGCCGCTATGCACGGTAGCGTCTTCGAGACGAATATCGAAACCATCGGTGAGAAAGGGTTCACCCTCGAGAAGATCGTGCTCTGGGCCAGTTGTCGCGAGAAGGATGAGGACGGCTTACATCCCGGTGAGGCTCAGGCTGTAAGTTTGCTTGGTGGTTTGCTTGAGCTAGATCCGAACAAGAGATTGAGTGCTAAGGAGGCTTTGAACCACGAGTTCTTCACTGCACCAGTGGAGGACGAGCAGGAGAAGTTGGAGCGCGAGGATGCCGAAAGACAGGAGGCTGAAGCGGCCGAATACCAGAAGGTGAAGGAAATGAGGAGGCAGAGGAAGAAGCAGATGAGGGCACAGATGGTTATGCCTTGAATGGGCCGTCACCAGTAATGAGGTATTTGACAGGTTGTGGTAGTTTGGAGGTACTCTCTTTGCATTACTAGATATGATACCCTGGAAGCATGGCGCTGGACGGGTTGCATGATGGATATGAGAATTCGGTTGTTACGAAGTTTATGGCAAGTTAATGAGGCAACGCGTATTATCTCAAGGGTAAATGACAAGAGTCTCCTGCCACTATCACACGTAACCAAAATCCCGTCTTCGGATCAACAAGCATGGTCCGCTTCGGGAAAAATTAAGCTCACCTAGTCTTAAGAGCAAGCAGATTTCTCCTGAAATATCACTATTGCTTCACTCACATCGTCCGGTATATTTCTCACCTTCAGCTCGATCCATGATCCTCTGACCCGTCCCTCTCACACACAGCAAAAAGAAATTTCTACTACAGCACTATCAATTAGGCAATTGAAGCTCCCCGTCCACTTGTTGACGTACTTGTAAGGGAGATCTCCACAGCCAATAAGCTGCTGCGGCAGTACTGTTGCACGTCTCTGGAACCCTAGCTGTCGCCTACGAAACGGTACGTGAACAACGCGTAGAGTGAGTGCTTTGGTAGGGTCTATGATGACTCGGAGGGGACTTACGAGCTGTTGAGTCTGCTGGAAAAGGCGCCACATCTTTGGGTAGGGAAGATCGTATTTGTGGCACGTGATTGGTGGGGATGGGATATGTGGCATCAAGGAAGGCAAGTTGATATGCGAACAGGTATTCTTTGGTGGGAGAAAAGGGGTATGTGATGCAGAGGATGAGGTTGTTGAGCTCGGAGAATCGGCTCAAGTAGGAGTGGTTGTGGGATAAGGAGACTAGTTGTCCTAGGCCGGTGAACACGGATGAGGTGTTGTGTGGTGTGAGGTCTAGACTGTGTTGTCAATTCATAGGGAAGGTAGTTGGGGCCCGGAAGTTGCTGAGTTAGATGTCTGAGATGCAAGGATTTAAGGATGAGTTAAGACGACGGTAAAGTTAGACAAAAGTGATGTTGAGATGCAGTCAAAGATTACAGCTCACGGGAAACCCAGCCTGGAGCAGAAGTTTCAGTTGACAGTACTTTACCAGGGGCCATATTCAGATGGGCATGGGTTTAGAGCATCCTCGACAATTCAGATAGACGAAATATTCAACTTCGTACAGTATGCTGGCCTGACCAAAGACGAGAATCTGTGTGTCTATTGGACGATTTTCACAGTGACTTGTGAGAATTGAGTGGTTCGCCTGGTCGTCGCCTGACTTGATGTCAGGACAACGTGATAAATGGTGGACCGGATTATTTTCTTGCCAGGCACGGGGGTTGCAAGCAACGTTGCCAGCACTATTCCTATTGTAGATAGCGTAAATAACGCGCTCCAACGCAGCAGATCCGCAATATTGCAATTGCTAGTGCACACTCTTCGAGCAGAGAGATCGTAGTTTGTGCATTTACAGGTCATCGCCGTCAAAATGGTTCAAACGCGTGCTTTGAAGCGTAGATTCAATATATATGACCAGGATAGCAAGGCAACAAGTGCACCGCAGGCCAAATCCGAGGTCCTACCTCCTGCGGACCACGTACTGGATCCAATGCACAGTAATATTAACCACAGTGTCATGGATATTAAGATACTGCGGGCAGTAACAGATTTCAATCGACAATTTGAGTGCGGTGTATCGCAGGACGATATTGACGCATTCTGTGGGTTCAAAGGGCGTACATCTCGATACGTCCGCAGTCATAAAACCAAGTCTGAAGAGTTGGTAGATGGAGATATCGACAGGCACCCAAGGGCCGATAACTCACGTATTTTGAGTGAGTCCGCGGTCAACAAGTTCAAAAAGCGATTAGAAAAGGCCAATAATGACGACGCTGCGGTAACGTGGAAGGAAGGCTTTGCGGAGGCAGGTTTTGATACTAAAGTATCAACTGCAACACTTCGTAGGGAAATGCACGCTGTTGGTGTACGCAAGGTCGACTCCGTTGTAAAGAAACAGCTCAGCGAGAGCCACGCTAACGCCAGGCATGCGCACGCATTATATTGGCTGCAATTCCCTGCGGATCACCCGGTTTGGAAGCAAATGCGCGTCTCAGATGAGCACCACCACGGTGTACCGAAGGACAAATGTAATAAGATCATCGTACCGCTCGGTACGCGAGAAAATCCGAAAAAGATACAGCTCGAACCACCGCGGCATAAGAAGGAAAAGAAAAGGAAAGGGGCCACCAAATCACAAGCCGATAAGGCCGTTAATAGCCCAGTAAACGCCGACCCAGATGTGGTAAAGGCTTTCGAAAACGTACATCTATGGGCTGCGGTAGGCCATGATTTCAAATCCGACCTTTTTTTCTATAAGGGCCGTTCACCAAATGGTAATATGAATAACGAGGTCTATAAAAGGGTACTGCGCGAGGTAGTTACTAAGTGGAAGCAGCCATTTATCCTTATAAAAGACCTTGCTGGCGGCCATAGAAGACACTCTCGTACTGGCGCCGACGAGCCGATTAGTATCCAGGACGGTGCAATATAGGTAGGTACTGAAAGGTACAACCGCATTACGCAAGTAAAGCACGAACTCGGTATTCGGTGGGCGTATTTCCCTACTAAATCGCCCGACCTAAATATTCAAGAGAATATCTGGCAAGTACTGGACGAAAAATGCCCTATGCACGGGCGCTTATCGGAGAAGCATCGTAAGGCAATGCTGGAGCGGGTGTAGAAGGAAGAGGTTCGCCAGGAGTGGATAAATCAGCAATTTACGGGTGGTAAACTGGCTAAAATGCCGTATCGTGATCGGTGGCTTCAGGTCAAGCAAGCGGCAGGCCAAAGGATCGCAATGTGATGGAGGATGGTTCGATGGAAAAGGTGAGGTTCGATATCGTAGGATTGCTCGATTTGGCAAATGCAGGTGTCATACCGGCTGCTGTGGTTAAATGGCATTTAATCTATGATTGATTAGTACCATTCGATAGCTGCCGATCTTACCGTCAATTTGCGACAGTTTGCATATCAATGCGATGCGTGGTTGTAGAGTAATAGTGGATTGAAGGTTGGTGGTCAAAATGCGGTGGTCTTGGCAAGCCTGCGGTAAGTGGGTGGCAACGTTGGTTGCAACCTACGAGCCAGGGGAGAAAGTCAGAGGGGGTCATGTGGATAATTCGGCAGGGTCAGACGAGCCTCTGGTGTTAAGGAAGACCCTTAGTTGTCATTGCGGTGCCTTGCGGAGAGTCACCAGCTTCCTCGATACATTTATCTGGCAGACACACAAAGAAATAAGTCCGAGTACCGCGTAATGCGACACCCGCGAAATGCGACACTTAATTTGATTGCGTCTATATTCAACTATCCACGACTACAACGTCAATGCCTTCGCATGCATGGAATTGATGCTCAAATTGCCTTTGGTTACTCTGTTGCATTAGATTTGAAAGATTACGTGCCTCCGCGAGACGATCGTGACGCTGCCAGGCCTGCATTTGGGCCTGGACCTTGTCCTGGGCCGCCTTGATTAAAACAATGTCCTTGAAGGTACGGTTGAGATCAATAGCCTGCCTTTTACTGCTCCGTTAACGCTGCTCATTAATAATCCGAGCCTAGTGGTTAATTTACTGTGATTACTGGGCTAGTTACGTTGTAAATCGATCGAGTTGTTTACCCATTAAGAACAGTAGCCGCCGTATATTACATAATACATCCTCCTCCTCTTAAATTACGTTTAATAATCGTCGTACTTGCTGCTGATTACGAGGAGTCGATAGAGAAGGACTAGTAGTAGTTAAGAGTGCTGTTTAACGTACATTAGAAGGCATCCGTGGTGGTTAAATAGACCGTTGGACCTAGCTGGAGGACAGGACCTTATTTGGGTTGAATAGTACGATACCAGCAGCGGTAAACCCACTACGTATATTACGCTCAGTTAAGCCATCCTCGCGCGCCTTTACGTAGTACTGTACGAACCGTATCTTCTTAACTGGCGCGGAGTCTTCGAGAGAGGCTAACTCCGCAATCTAGCGACGGTAGCTGCTCTTAAGAGGTAAGAAATAGGTCAAATCGAGTGGTTAAAGGACGTGGCTGCTGTAGGCAAGTAGGTAAATTAGTAGTACCTTATTCTGGTGATACTTCTACATGAATTCGATCGTTACGTAGCTACCGTAGCCGTCTAGAATTAGGATACGGTACTCACCGTTATCATCCGACTCTAGAAGGAATACCTCGTCTAACCAACGTACGCCAATCTCATTACTGGTTTAGCCCTTCTCGGACGTAGTATAGAGAGCGTCTGGGATATCGTCAGGCATAAACCACGTTGTTTAAACACTCTTAGCTTTAAAAATAGTCGTACTACGAAGTTTTCGGCCTCCGGTACTAATAGCTTCAATAGTGGACGCCCATTCACGATTCTTAGATCTCTAAACGTACATGGACCTTATAGAGGCACTGCTAATCACTATCTAGTTGGTACAGACACCAAGGGCAGTGCCTGTCTCGTCCATATTCCAGATATTCCTTACCTTAACCTGATAGTTCGATACTGCAGCCGCTATCTAGGTAAAGAAGGCCTGGACGACTTCCGGTGTAACTGCCTGTACTCTCTCATGGTCGATCTTGCGTCCTATCTTAGTAGCGATCTCAGGATGGCGACGAATAAAACGATATATCCAATGCCTTCCGAGCCTGGTGGGTCCTCCACTGACCCGGCAGATGAGAAGTACCATTGCCCGTAGCAGTGCATGATTGACAGCATTTCCAGTGGCCTCAAGTTCAAGAATCCATCGAGCAACACTGTCCTCTTGCTCAGAAGAGGGTAATTGCTGTTGCTCGCGAGCAGTACGTCGAGAACGTTGACCACGAATGCGCCGGGCAAGCGTAGCGTGGTTAACGTCGAAAGCCTGTGCGCATTGACGAATACTGGGATATCGACCAGCAAGGAACGCTGCGACGGCTTTATCAAGTATAGCATCGACGTTTGAAGGCATTGCGATCAGTAGTTGTTGAATATTAGTCAATTGAAGTGTACGATTACACGATACAATGCATTGAATCAAGTGTCGCATTTGGCGGGTGTCGCATTACGCGGTACTCGGACTTAGACTCAGTCTATGTTATCGCGCCTGTGTCATCTGGATGAAGCCCGGAATTCATCGCTATGACCTCTTGTTGAGCCTCGGTGAACTCCGCCAACACCATGTGGATAGATGGTTGAGAGGAATACCTCTTGGTATAACAAAACAAACCACATCTTTCTTCCATTGAATTTTGTGCCTGCCACTTCGCTGTGTATTCAAAACCCCTCAACAGCTCGATAACTGAAGCGAAGGACAAGTTCCCAACTTCTAGGATTCAATTGATGTTCGCTCGCAGCCTCAAAGGCCCGAATTTATTCAAACTCTCACAGCAGATATCCTATCCCTACAGAACTGATCGATTGATTCGCACACCACACCTACACATACGTATACGTATCAGCTCCAGGAGCATGTCGTCTAGTACTCCGCCGTCAAAGCGCCAGCGTCGATTTGCACCACTTGATCCATCAAGATCCAACACGCATGATGCGCCAAAACTGAGAGGAGTCGTCTTTGACGTTGATGGGACGTTGTGGTAAGTCAAACGAGCGTCCATATGTCCTTGAGATCAAGGTGAGGCACGCGAATGAACGGATAAGCTCTCAACAGATTGGGACTGCATGAAATAGTAACGATGAAAGTCGCCATGTTGACGTTGAATCTGGAGGCATTAAGGCAAGGCTGAGAAGCTCGGAGTCGCAGGTCCGTATGAGAGCAAGAAAACAGGTTGGACTCTGAATGTGCTAGAGCTCATTTTGCAAAAGTGTACGGCGCTCAAAGGGCTACTCGTGACATACCCCATTCAGTTGGCAACTCGCTAGCCCCTCTACTGTTTGGAGCGGGAGACTCCTTGTTGCGCCCTTCTAACAATGCATCACAACCACCCACTCAAGTACTGACCATATATCGCTTCCAGCCTTCCCCAGAACTACATGTTCCGCGAAATGCGATCTGCCCTCAACATACCCAAGTCAGTCGACATCCTCGACCACATCAACTCGCTGTCCCTCGATGCAGACACTCCAAATAACACCTCGCCCCATTCGCGAGCTCAAGACGCCATCAAAGACATAGAACGCAACGCGATGGCGAACCAGCAACCTCAACCAGGCCTCAACGAACTCTTCACATACCTAGATAGCCGAGGACTACGCTTAGCGCTGTGCACGCGCAACTTCGAGCTCCCCGTAACGCATCTGTTAAACAAGTTTGTCAGCGAAGAGGTGAGGCAACGAATATGGCCGATCATCACGCGGGAGACGAAAGGAGTCAGGCCGAAACCGAGTGCGGAGGGGATCTGGGCGTGCGTCGAAGCTTGGCAATCCTCGTCGAGTTCGGGTCAACCATCGCAGTCAAGTGATGGCAATGGCGACGGTGTGGAGATAACGCCAGAAGTCCATGACTCGCAGAAATTGACGGAGGCCGAGAAGATGAAGATGTGCGAGGGTATAATCATGGTTGGTGACAGTGTGGATGACATTGAGGCTGGAGCGAGGGCTGGCGCGGCAACGGTTCTGTTGGTCAATGATGAGAATAAGCATTTACTTGATGGAAGCGCGTGGCCGAAGGAAGTCGATGTAGGTGTTCATCGATTAGACGACTTGGTCAGCATATTAGAAGAAGGATTCTATGGCAGGTGACAGCCTGGACGAATGAAATGTACTCTTGATGCGCCGATAATGAGAACTAGATACATTAAAAAGCATTCACAGCGTAACTTCGTGCTCCAGCCACAATACGTAGCCCAGTCGTCCGTTCAATATCCGATTCTGGCTTTACCAGCGTCATGGTTGAATCTCTACAAACGTCCTCCAAGCATCTCATTCTCTTCAGCGAAAGATTGAGCCTTCAGGAAGGACTGCGGCAACCTCTCTGTTTTCACTCATTCGGAGCAGCAAATTGCAAAAAGTGCTCAATTTCGACTCCTGATAGCATCTGCCCTTTCCTCGCCCTTCTTGTGGTGTTCCATTCCAGTATCCCAAGAACACTCCAATGGACGTCGTCATCTCGCTATCTCTCATCGCGCTGGCCCGTGATGTATGCAATCTCAATCGGATGCATTGCTCCTCATACAAGACGATCTCGCCCGCCTGCGTGTGACCGTTACGGACCGTTGGTTGGAGTGGTCGTTGCGTATTGCGTGATGCGGCTTAGGGGTGATACAGATTTCTTGGCCTCCTTTTTCAGTGCCACTTCAATATCATCTATCAGATGTTGTATGTCTTCGATATACCCTAGAGCTTGTTCATCGTATCCCGAACAGAATGCCAGAGCCTCCTGAGCATGCTGCAAAGCCTCTTGATGCTGGTTCTGGCGGTAAAGGCACCACGCCAGATTATAGTGACAACCGCTCACGTAGTATGTAAAATAGAAATCTTTCATCAAAGGAGAAGTATTGTGGATACCGAGCTTGATCGTAAAGAGATCTTGTGCTGTACGGTAGTGTCCCAAATTGTATGCTACATAGCCGGCGTATATTAATAACCACCAAGTATTGTTCGGACTGGCTCTTACCAAACCTTTGAGCTGTGCTATATCTAGTGTAGCGAAAATTGCTGCAACAAAACCAATTTCGTGTTGAAGTTCTGTCAGAAAGTGTGCGCAGAGTGCCTTTGCATATGCCAAGGTCGTCGAGCCGGGTTTTAGACATCCAGTGAATGAATCCAGGATGCATTTTAATAAGTGCTCAGATATTTTCACCATTTGATCAGGCTGAACTGCGATAACGTCTGTCCACCTACGGAAGAACGAGACTTCGGGCTGCGGCTGTGGGTCACAGAGGTCAGTGAATGTGGAGCGCAAGATGGTGTTATGTTCTTGGGTTGTCGACAGTGACAGGATCCAGGTCCATATTAAAAACGAAATCAGATTCCCTGAATGCTTATCAAGCTGTCTCAACTCTAAGCGCACTTCTTGTTCAAGCTGTTCTTGTACACTGATGCGTTTTATACCAAGTCTGTGGCCCCAGATTATATAAAGGCGCGAGATTATTGATACCGTAAGATCGAAGTAACCATCCCAGAATCTTGCATTATCAACGACAAAAGCACGAATGAGGCCAATATCGTCGTCAAGCAGAGTTACATCGGACGCCGCTGTCGTGTCGCGCTGCTGTGACGAACCATTATCGAGAGCAGTATTGTTGTGGACGTGGTGATTATCGTATAATTCGTCATTTGGGGACCCCTTTAGCTTCTGCAGCCGGCCAGGATCTCGTACTGGATACTGCACAATGGTGCTCGTACTGGTATTAGTACTGTCATTGTTGATGTAAACGGCCTTCGGGAACCATCCCACGAGAGCCCGAGACCAGCCAGAGCTTTGAGAACTGACGGACGGCGGTCTGTTATTCGAAAGGATGACTCGCGAAAGCTTTCTGGACGCAAATATGCTCGTGAAAGAGTTGAATGAAGTCTGTTCGCGTAACAGTGGCCCAGTAGACAGGTCGTCTCTGCTGCCTTTCGCTCTATGTAACGACATGTCTGCGCTGTGGCATGGTTGGATCTACCCTCATTCAGCAAACACGTTGAGAATTGTAATAGACTGGTGGGATGCCTCGCTCGTTGCGCAAAGACCGCTCAGTAAAGGCGCAAGATTGAAAATTGTGCATGAAGAGTTTATCGTCGAATGTTCAACTGTTCAAGAACAAGGCTGAGGTGAACTATCCTGTGGGGTTCTGGGGCTGTGACCTGCAAGCTTGACAAAAATCAACGAGATATGATTGGCCTGTGTGGTTTTAGAGTCCTGTTTGCAAAGCCCTGTGGGCTGTGCATTATCCCGTCGAATGAGAGCAGGCATGGTGAGCTGGAACTGCACAGTAAGAAAAGCCTGAACTGTTCAAGTGAGTGGAACCTGAAGCACTTGCATACTGCGCCACTCAATGCCTAAATGCCCAACCAGCCTCCCACAACATTAGCTCAGGACTTCCGTGTTTTGTCTGTGCAGGAACAAGGCAGGATTGATTATTCATTTCATTATCATTTGCGAGACTTTATCTGGGTGCTGTTATGGCCGTGTTCTCCTTTCGACACCTCGTCGACTAACGGTAAGATATTTTACGCCTTTGTACGGCTTCACACCTTCCCCGAGGCCTTTTGACCTCTTCGTGTCAACCACCAACGCTTCAACTTTGATGCCGCTGGGGAGCCAGCCCTTGACGGTGAATGAGGTTGAGATTGTCCGAGGCATCAACTGCTTGGACCGGCTCTCTATCGACCTCGGCGTCGAGGATTTCTGTACAGTACCATTTGTGGCGGACTCATCGTAGTACTCGGACATTGTGGGATCAAGATTTTCCGGGTTTGCATCGTCACGAACAGGACCGGCAATGGTTCCAGTAAGGGTCGCAGTCCCGTTGACCGAACCTGCGTCCTTGATAGGTATCTTCCATTCTACGGCCTTGACGATCTGATTGAATGTTGCGTCGCCACGAGAAGCACGGAAATCTGTAACGGCTCTGACGTCTCTAGGCAAAGGTATAGAAACGCTTACAGCTTCGAGAACTGGAGCACCGGTCGTTCCAGACTGTGAACCACCAAAGGAAAATGGTGCTGTAGAGGATGCGGCTCGGCCTGAAGCTATGCTTGGACCCGGTCGATGATTGGCCATGGTCGACTTGGACACACCTGGAAAGGAGTTGTTCAATGTCACTTTTGCTTCGAAGTCCATACCAGAGCCACCCAGACCAGTACGCATGTCCACTGTTGCCGGCAAGAAAAGCTTGTCTGTGCCACGGCTAGGCAGGTGATCATCCTCGAATGAGTACGGAAGTAGATCAACTTCATAACCTGCCAGCATGAATTTGCCATCGGGTGGAATAAAGCTCAATTCACCCGGATGTGAGCGCCAGTGGGCAAGGCGCACGCACGGATGAAACGAAGGCAGAGACATAGTGCGAGCTATGCCAGAAGACCTTTGCGTGGAGGTCCCACCAGGCGCAGAAAGTGAGAGGAGGATGTCAGGAACACCGGAAATCTTGGCTGTGAATTGAATATTGCCATTTGCACGGGCGGTTATGGGACGGCCAGACGGGGCGAAGATGACGGAAAGAGATTCTACTATATCCACGTAGAGCTCGTTAGAGGTGTGTCGAACATTAGCTTTCCGCCAAGGAATGGCGGGTTGATTTGACAAGGACGGCAAGGGTTTGAGAGAGGATGAGAGCGACGTTGGACCTCCGAGCGAGGGTGAAGAGCTGTGTCTGATCAGATATGTATGGAAGCAATGGGCCACGGATGCCGAACCTAGGTATTCCGACCTGATTGAGCAATCTGCCCAAAGCAGAAGACACTTCGACAGTTTCTCTGAGCGCGTTGGGCTCGGTGTTGCATATTATGCCGCCATCGCAGACTTCTGCTAGGAGTTGTGCAACCACCTCATAGTTTTCTTCTATCTTGGCCGACAGCAAAGGACTGCCTAAGAAGTCCTCGAAGATGTCAACAATCTTCCGCAAGAACTCGAGGATAGCGAGTGCCTGTGTGTCAACACTGCACGTGCTGATGAGCAACAAGTTGGCATGTCGTATTGAGAATGCTGTTGTGGGAGGGCTGAGATCGGAGAGGTAGAGGACTGAAGGTTGTGGTGCTGGCTGGCTGAAGAAACGAGAAATTAATTCGTTCGCCGTCGGTGGACGGCCATTGTATACTTGGTCGACGATGCACTGTCTGGGGGGTATGAGTATTCCAATATGGGCAACTGGAGCTTCTCAAATACCTTTGATCGTCGAATATATAAAGTGCTTCGATGGCTGCTGTCATGGTGGAATAATCAATGAACAGACTGAAATCCCGCCAACGAGGTGAAATGAGCTGACATCTCCGCCAGTGGAGGGCGCGTCACGCGTTGCTTCTTGATGATAATTCATCAGTTTTCCTACCATCGCTCATCTGCATCCGACATGGGTTTGTGCTGACCGTTTGTTGCGCTGTCGATGTAAAGTCAGAATAGGATTTAAGGGTTGGGTTAGTGAAGAAAACATGGCCATCTTTGACCGTATCCTCGCTACAAAGCGCGATGACCTAGAAATCACAAGTCCTTACGATGACTACAAGGATGACTGTATGTCTTGTCGTATACTCGGTATGTGTATTTGGGAGTATGTTCTGTAGATGCGGTGATTGATTGTCGTCAGGTTCAACTGCACTCGTTTCCGCAGGAGGTTGGACATACTTCTCCGGCATGAAACAGCTTCGGGAACGACAAAAACTCATCGAAAAGAGCAGATCCAAGTACAAATACGGTTCACGCCAGCTTGGAATCGTCACGCTCAGTGCGACCTTTGTTGGTCTGGGCATATATCGAATGCTCAACTGACAGATGGTTTGGCTGTCATCAGTGTCTCCTCTTACTCAGCAATCGCCAAAAAGTGAGGCAAAGGGTTGTGTGGGAAAATCCCAGATGGAAAGGTCTTGCATCGACCTTTGGTTGTGATATATTGGTATGTCTATGTTCTTTGCAAAATGGGTATGTACCATAATTCCGCGAGCGTGCATTATCTATCCATGCGGCATGCTTCTCTTCGCTGAAAGTGCTGACAAATTGGTATCAGTGCGGACAGAAATGTAACAACAATAGTATCGAGTGTTCTATGCAAAACGACCTCGCTTGCTCCCACCTCCACCTCCACCACTTCCTCCATCGGGAGCATCCTTCTTATCAAATCCAACGTTAAATATTTCAGCAATGTCAGGGAAGGGAAGTTTTCGTTTCGACCCAGCGGTTGGAGTCATGTTGCGGCCGGATGATCTTGTGCTGTGGCGGCTGTTATGCTTGTGCGTGTTCCGGTTGGCTCGGTTGATGACCTCGACCCGAACAGGCTGTGGAGTAGTTCGGGTGTCAAGATTTGAGGGCTGAGCACCGTCGGTCTGCATGTTGTCGCCTCCAGCAGAGAAGTGGAAAACTGGTTGTGCTGGATCTGATTCATGCGGGAGGTTGTGGTCTTGTTCTGAGGGCGCAGTGTCGGACTCGTGTGTAGGTTGAGTTTCCTCCTCTTCCACTACCCTCTCCGGGGATGAACTTCGTGGTCTCTGCTCGTTATCCAAGGCTTCATCCTCGCTTTCGCTGTGTTGAACATTGGGCGCAGCATCATATCTGGCCGTTGCCCACTGCCTCACCCTCCATCCTTCTCCGTCCTGCAAGCCCAAGTTCTCCCGGTCAAGAAACTTCAACAGATCATCTAGAGCATCCTGGTAGCCTGCCTGTCTTATCTGATCATGATCGCTAGCAGCAGACTTGTAAAGATTGGTAACCGACAGAGCGGCTTGCTTAAATGCCTGCAGCAGTTGCTCGGGTGGGGCCGGTCGATTTGTAGGCGTGGAGGGAAGGGATCGGTTCAACGACCTCATCGAATCCATGATGGCCGGGCTCGATCGTTACTGATCGAAACTCTTCTTAGCTATTGCCAGCGGTTGAAATCGTCGTGTTCTGACACTGGAGGGGCTCCCCTGTTTGCTCGGAGGTGTTGATTTTGTGCGTTGGTGGGAAACAGAGCGAGAATGTATGAGTTGATGACAAGTATCTCCGTGTCTATGCAGGCGTCTAGATATGCAGTAGGCTTGTTTACGATTGTTCTTCTGAACGCTCAACTTCCTCCTGTGATGTTGCTTAATCTGCAAGGACAGAGCAGGCAAAGCAGGGTCTTCTTCAAGTCCTCCACCTTCGTCACATGCGCCTAGCCGCGGCGGGAAAACTGCGGCTTGAGGAGGCCTCCGTCACTTTCTTTCTTGAGCAAACCATTCCACGCCCAATCAACGCGTTCTATTCCTGCAACTACCAGATGGACTTGCCTTCCTCTCACTCTCTACATCACCCTCCACCCTTCACACTATCCACGTCGTCGTCTGGCACCGCCTTCTCGAAATAACGCGAGACGACACGAAGGTCGCGTTCCGTTGCCTTGCATTCGCGCTCGTTGGAATATATTCTGGGCCACGGTTATATTGACTTCACGTCCTCTGGAGGCCATTGCTCAACATGCCGCGACTAACACAACTCGATTCGGATGCCTCTTCAGGCGTAGATGCTCCGATGGTAGATGTACCACCACCTCGGCCGAGAGTACACAGACCGTCTTTTGGTCATCTCCACAACCAATATGCAGATGAAACACCAGACTATACAGATTCAGATACTGCCCCAAACAGCGTAGCAGGCGACACCCCTCAAGCAGATGGTCGAAAGAAAAGAAACGAGGCTTTGCAGCTGAGGAAGAGCATATTGGGCAGACAGCATGGCCAGCTCAACGAGACCAAGGAGGACGATTCTATTCGGAGATTTCGATACCTACTCGGCCTGACAGACCTTTTCCGTCACTTCATAGAGACAAACCCGAACCCACGCATACGAGAAGTCATCGCCGAGATCGATCGACAGAATGAAGCTGAAGATGCCAAAGCAAAGAAGGGTCATGCTAGGAAAGGTGGTGCCACAGGCGGCAAGAGAAAGACCGAACAAGAAGAGGATGCTGAGCTGCTCAAGGACGAGAAGCGTGGTAGTGCCACTCAGACTGTCTTCCGGGACTCTCCTGCCTTCATCCAGGGTGGTGAGATGAGGGACTACCAGGTGGCCGGTCTCAACTGGTTGGTGTCTCTGCATGAGAATGGTATCTCCGGTATCCTGGCCGATGAGATGGGTCTCGGAAAGACGCTACAGACGATATCTTTCTTGGGCTATTTACGCCATATTTGTGACATCACCGGGCCTCATCTCATCGCCGTCCCAAAATCCACCCTCGACAACTGGGCAAGAGAATTCAAGAAATGGACACCAGAGGTCGACGTGCTAGTACTGCAGGGCGCGAAAGAGGAAAGACATCAACTCATAAACGACCGTTTGATCAGCGAGAAGTTCGATGTGTGCGTCACAAGCTACGAGATGATCCTGCGAGAGAAGTCGCACCTCAAGAAGTTTGCATGGGAGTACATCATCATCGACGAAGCACATCGTATCAAGAATGAAGAATCCTCCTTGGCACAGATCATTCGTGTCTTCAACTCAAGAAATCGCCTCCTTATCACTGGTACACCGCTACAAAACAACCTGCACGAACTGTGGGCCCTCCTCAACTTCTTGCTACCTGACGTCTTTGGAGACTCAGAGGCTTTTGACAGCTGGTTTTCAAGCCAAAGTGAAGACCAGGATACTGTGGTGCAACAGCTACACCGAGTCTTGAGACCCTTCTTACTACGACGAGTCAAAAGTGATGTCGAAAAGAGCTTGCTTCCCAAGAAAGAGGTCAACCTATATGTTGGCATGTCCGAGATGCAGGTCAAGTGGTATCAGAAGATTCTCGAGAAAGACATCGATGCTGTCAATGGTGCTGGCGGTAAGCGAGAATCCAAAACTCGACTCCTCAATATTGTCATGCAGCTGAGGAAGTGCTGTAACCACCCTTACTTGTTTGATGGCGCTGAGCCGGGTCCACCTTACACTACCGATGAACATCTAGTCCAAAACTCCGGCAAAATGATCATCTTAGACAAAATCCTGGGCAAGATGAAAGAACAAGGAAGCCGTGTTCTGATATTCTCGCAAATGAGCAGAGTGCTTGATATTCTCGAAGACTACAGCGTGTTCCGGGGTCATAAGTACTGCCGAATTGACGGTGGCACCGCACACGAAGATCGAATCGCGGCAATAGACGACTATAATAGGCCGGGCTCGGAGAAGTTCTTGTTCCTCCTCACGACTCGTGCTGGCGGACTTGGTATCAACCTCACAACTGCCGATATCGTCGTCTTGTTCGATAGTGACTGGAATCCACAAGCCGATCTCCAAGCCATGGACCGAGCTCACCGCATCGGTCAGACCAAGCAGGTGGTGGTCTTCAGATTTGTAACCGAGAATGCGATCGAAGAGAAAGTTCTTGAACGTGCCGCGCAGAAACTTCGACTTGACCAGCTTGTTATCCAACAAGGTCGCGCGCAACAGCAAGCCAAGCAGGCAGCCTCAAAGGATGAGCTATTGACTATGATCCAGCATGGCGCTGAAAAGGTATTTGAGACCAAGGGCGCAACCGGTGCATTGGACGATATCGATGACATTCTTCGTCGTGGAGAAGCGAGAACAGCCGAGCTCAACGCCAAATACGAGAAACTGGGCATTGACGATCTACAGAAGTTTTCCTCAGAAAACGCTTATGAATGGAATGGTCAGGACTTCACTCATGCGAAGAAAGAGATCGGCCTCACCTGGATCAATCCCACCAAACGAGAAAGAAAAGAGCAATCTTACTCAATGGACCAGTACTATAAGGATGCCCTCAAGACCGGCGGGCCAAAGCCCGAAGCGAAGCCGAAAGTTCCAAGAGCACCGAAGCAGGTTAACATTCATGATTGGCAGTTCTTCCCACCTGGCCTGCAAGAACTTCAGGAGAAGGAAACTAACTACTACCACAAAGAGATTGGCTACAAGGTACCACTGACTGAAGGCACCGAAGAGGATCTGAGCGAGCGGGAGGCCGACCAGCGACTCGACCAGGACGCAATTGATAATGCCGAACCTCTTACTGACAGCGAGAAGGAAAGAAAAGCCAAGATGCAGGAGCAAGGCTTCGGTCACTGGAATCGACGTGACTTCCAGCAATTTATCAATGGATCTGCCAAATTTGGCCGAACAAATTACGACGGTATTGCTACCGAAGTCGACAGCAAGACACCCGAAGAAATTGCTATATACGCCAAGGCTTTCTGGAAGCGATACACCGAGATTGCAGACTACGATAAGCATATCAAGGCAATCGAGGCTGGTGAGGAACGAATGCGTACTAATGAGCGTAACCGTAAGCTCATTCGAAGAAAAATGGAGATGTACCGTGTGCCTCTGCAGCAGTTGAAGATCAACTACACTGTGAGCACTACCAACAAGAAAGTCTACACAGAAGAGGAAGACCGGTTCTTGCTCGTGATGATGGATAAGCATGGCGTTGATGGCGAAGGTCTCTACGAGCGCATCCGAGACGAAATTCGAGATTCCCCAATCTTCCGTTTTGACTGGTTTTTCCTCAGCCGGACACCCATCGAGCTGAGTAGAAGATGCGCAACTCTCTTAAATACCGTTGTGAAAGAATTCGGTGAAGCACCACAAGTAAATGGTAATGGCAAGCGCAAGGACGAAGTTGATGAAGAAGATGAGGATACTGAAAATGTTCCGCCTAAGAAGAAGCAGAAGCCTGGCGTGGTGAGTGTAACCTCGAAGTTGTATAGATCATAAACTAACATGTGAAGCAGAGCAAAGCAGTAAAGGCAGTTGCCAAGGGTGGAGCAAGTAAGGGTACATCAGCTACTGGATCACGAGCTTCAAGTGTCGCTTCGACTCCCGTAACAAACGGAAAGTCAAAAGGAAAGAAAAAGTAGATGGTCGAGCCATTTTTGTATTGCTTACGAGTGAAGAAGGCGTCTTTCATTCCTTCACATGGCGTTTGGACGATGATGACTAAAAAGCGGCGGCTGAATGCATTTTTCGCAGGCGGTGATCTGGCATGAAATGGTCTAGGAGGTCGCGTTTATGAGAACATGAGTATTACAGAGTGTCAGGCCAAACACCAGGTACGGAGACTGCGTGTATACACGACTGGAAAGATGGCATTGATACGAAAATGTGTGGTTGTACTCATAGCTGGCCGAAGTGAAAGCCCGACAGGCTCAATCATAGGATGTGTTTGCGGTTATCATTTGCATCATGGTAACTTGAGAGCCACCGTACTATGACGCTTGCTTTAGCGTTACAAAACATCCCCATTAATGGTAAACATTTCTCAATGTTCAAATTGGAGCCTGGTCTCTTCTTTTATTGTATGTATTTCCAAACATGATCGATCGATAACATTACCTTGCATCTGCTAAATAAATAATACAACACCGCCACCATGGCGGACAGTCCGCAGTCATGGGAATATCTTGAACATCTGCAGGGCGTTGAACTCAATCGACTGTACAGAAGCCCACCCAGCACACTTGCAATATTTCGTAAAATACTTTCCGGCCTTGCGAAACACTTTGTGATGACTATGCTTTACTCGCCTCGGCCGACACCAGTCAAGGATTTCGAATTGATGGTCAAGTCAGGTAATGCAAAAGAAAGACAGATGGCAATTGATCAGTTACGTCGGTACTCCATCATCAAAGAAGCAACCCTCAGATCTGGCAAGGCATACGCTCTTTCACCCGACTTCGCAAGATCTTTACGGCAAGTTATTGGCGGTGGCGGTATAGAAGGTCAGCCGTTTGGCGAGGTTGTTTCACCCGCAACCCCTCAGCCCGTTTCAATTGATGAGTTGGATGACTATGCTCGTCAACAATGGGAAGGTATTCTCGGGTTCATGGTAGGATCTTCCAACTTGCAAGAACTGCAAGAATCAGGCGAAGAACTTCCGCCACCTGGACAAGGTGTGATAGAACTGCTCAAGGCAGGTCGTCTCATCTCTGTCCAGGGCACGGCTTCCCGCGGTCAGGTAGCATCAATCACAAAAGAAGGATTTGCATTCGTCCTCAAGGATGTCAATGCCCAAATATGGGAGCTTCTCTTCCTCTACGTCGACAATGCCGACCAACTTAACATGGACAAGATTGACGTCCTCTCCTTCATTTTCTTCATTGCATCGCTCGAACTTGGGCTAGCATATTCAACCGCAAGTTTTGATAGAGCTCAACATCAAACTTTACAAGACCTCATAGCACTGGGCATAGTCTATCAGCCGCTCGCTGCTTCAACCAATGGCAATAGCAAAGTCACAGCTCCACCATACTTTTACCCAACCCGTCTCGCAACGACCCTAACCTCAAGCAGCAGCACTGCTCTCGCCACAACGTCAACAACCCTTGGCTCCTCCCTCCAACCAAATTCTCTTTCCCACCACGCCGCAAACACAAACGCTACTCCCGGTGCAGGCTCCGGTTTTATCATAATCGAGACGAACTATCGCCTCTACGCCTACACCTCTTCACCCCTGCAGATCGCTCTTCTGTCACTCTTCATTAACCTCCGCAGCCGCCACCCTAACCTCGTCACCGGCAAGCTCACAAAATCGTCAGTGCAGAGAGCGATCAATATAGGTATCACAGCTGATCAGATTATTTCGTATCTGACAACACATGCGCATCCGCAGATGCGGCGGTTTGCAGCGGCTGAGCAAGCGAGGCTCGACGCGCGAAAGGCGCTACGAACCAGCGGTCCCGACGGGGTTGCAGACGAGAACGACGAGCATGATATGCGGGTCACGGTTGTGCCACAAGTGATTCTGGACCAGATAAAATTGTGGCAACTGGAGAGAGATCGAATAGTTACACACACCGGGTATCTATTAAAGGACTTCACATCGCATGCGGAATATATCGGACCATGCAACTATGCCGATGAGCTAGGTGTACTGGTCTGGAAGGACGATAAGAGGCATGTGTTTTTTGTGAGCAGGATTGAGGGCGTGCAGCGGTATATCAAGGATCGGAGGGAGGCAGGAAGCATGTCTTAGAGGGATGGGCAAGAGCAAGCGAGTATGTCTTGGGAAGAAGAGGGCCGAAATATCATGAGGCCTACCATACAGACAACTTTGCGAGATACACTGTTAGGCCGGAGGACAAGACGACCAAGTCCAGTATGGCCGTGGCAAGAAAGAGCAAACCCGACACAAAGGCAAGATGAGGAGAACCAGACCAATTTTGTTGCGTCAATGCTAGCACTTGGTCTTTTTTCGGACGACTTCGGCCTACTGCAAGATTCGTGGTAACAAGAGTTGAGAAACAGCTCTCACGTTGCGACATGGTTTTGCTGCAGAGGATATTATGTATACTATCAGGCGCATCATGTGGCATTACCGGATGAACACCGCACAAGAGTAGGGTTCTAGTTGTGTTGGTAGCCCAAAGTTCAGGCAGCAATAGCCGCTATTCTGCATACGGTCAGACAAGACGCTCCTCCAGGCTGCACTTCTCATTACCACTCATATCCCTGTCTAGCTCCGTCTGTTCGCAAGCACATTGCATGAAGACCTGCAGACTTGTACTTTGTGGTGGCTTCGAGAACGCCTTGCCATCAACATGCCCCCACAGTATGCCCGAAGCAGGCATACACACTGCGCTGCTGCGAGTTAGGCTGAGAGTATGATATCTTCTCTACTATTCGGTTACCTTCCAACACCCAGCATGCTATTAAGTAGATTTCTTTGAGGGACATAGCTTGCGCCGACAAACTCCAAGATGGTGCGTAGGAAAACCACTTGTATTGCTGACCAGAACTGACGGCACCCGTAGCCTTTGAGACAAGTTTACCCCGACCCCAGCGCAAATCCGTCCGACACGCCATCGGCTCAGGTTGAGTACGTCCCACGATACCAGCTTGTTCGACAGGTCGTCGCCTTGTCCCTCACTCACTAACAGCACTTAGTATCATCGCCGTTCATGGTCTCAATCCGTACAGTAAGGACGAAGAGGTTCATGGGTTCGACACTTGGCGTGCACCAGATGGTCCAACAGGGCGACTGTGGCTTTCAGCCGACCTACCTCAAGTCGCACCAAAGGCCCGAGTCTTTCTCTTCATCTACGACTCATCGGTTGTCTATGGCAAGGACCGAAGTACCTTTGTCGATAAAGCCAACGACCTGCTTGAGACTATCAGGCTGGAGCGGAGAGGGGCAGAGAAGAGACCCATTATCTTCTTGGGACACAGTATGGGAGGCTTGTTGATCAAGCAAGCGTTGATACAGGCACACAGCAACCTGAAGTACACTCCGATCAAAGAGGCCACATCAGGGCTTGCGTTCTTTGCCACACCCCACCGTGGCGGAGGCGAGAACCTAGTAGCATTAGGTGGAACAGCAGCAAGAATGGCCTTGTTGCTCGGTTTCCAGAAAGGAGACAACGTGGTTGAGACTCTTGAAAAAGGAAGTATATTCTCCGATATCATGCAGGATAGCTGGAAACAGCAGCTGCTCCAGTACGAAATTGTGTCCTTTTGGGGGTCTCTTGATAACGTAAGCTTACCATCTCCACTGATAGTCATCTGTGCTAACCATTTAATTCCAGATTGTGCCACGTGAAAGCGCAAGATTTGGTCTGCCTGGTGAAAAAGAGAATATCGTCACCTTGAAGGCTGACCACAGTGGAGTCTGCAAGTTTGGTGATAGCCAAGCGGACAAAGACAACCTGAAAAAGGTGGAAGGCAACATTCAAGACCTCTATGAGACAGCACTCAAGCAAGGTGAGTTGTTGTCGTTGCCTGCCGCTCAAGAGCCTGCAAGTAGAGGAAACACCTACAGTTCTCAAGGAGATCTATGGCTTGGAAATCAGTTCAATGCTGGCAATGGTATCAACTTCAACTATGGCCGGCGGTGATGATTATGCTATGCCTTCGAACCCTCCATTGGCACACTAGGGGTCGTTAATGCCACCACTAGAACAGCGATATACCAACAAGTGTGGTGTGTCAGCTAGACGAAAAAGATTTCCTTGACTTTGACGAGGGCGTCCGTGACTGAATAGGAATAGGTAGAACATGGACAGGGCGATGGTGTAGATTATTTGTTGCATATAGAGCTGAGGTCAATTTAAACGGTCGAAGAATTAGATTCAACGTTCAACTACTTCTGATGTCATTCACTGGTTAAAGAGTTGTAACAAGAAATTAAACACATTCTGAGTAAACATCTACATCGAACAACGGAATAACAGTAAAACTGTTGAGACAAATGATATTCAGATGGCCATAGAATTCCTAATTACTTCGTCTCACATTACAAGCGCATCGCCTCGAATATGGCATACCCCTACGTGACCAGCAGCCCAAAGCCCTTCCATCAAGTATAGATTCCATGTGCACGCCCAATTCCTCACAGCAGTACAGCAATCGACTACACACCCCTTAAACGACATGATCTGTACAAAACATACAACGAGCCTAACAACAAGAAATCCAAATCAACCTATACTCAACATCAACCAACTCAGCAGAATCCCACCCTATCCGAACCCCATCACCACCACTCACAGCACCTTACGCCCGATCTCCACGCGCCCGTCACGCATCAATCTAGTCCGCACCGGGATATATCCCAACCTTGCGCTGACATCGCTGACAGAAGATATGCATGTACAGCAACAGATCCCGGCCAACTACTGTACATTCCATGGGGCCATCTTCAGACGCGTCAGGTAGGAGGAGTCCGGAAGGAAGAGGTTCATGATGTCTCGAGGATCGAGAAGGGTTACGTGATGAGTCAACACTGTTTGAGAGTGGAAGGGTGTAGTCATTTTCACGTGACTGGAATAAAAAATAGTCATGGCGGGATCTGGATGTGGGTGTGGTAATTGATGGAAGAGCATGGTTGAGTCTCGAAGGGGCGGTTTCGATGAGCTGGGGGATCTTGAGTTGGGGTTGGATGTTCGGGTATACATGGAATTGTGGTTGGGGAAATATGCTGTTTTCGACGGTTGTTTGCTAATATTATTAGGGTTTGAGTAGGTTGAATGGAAGTGAGACCTAAGCATTAGGGAGCGAGAATTGAGAAATGGGGAGCGGGCGTTGTAGTTAATAGGATGGAATAGGGGACAACGGATCATATTGCTAGTGCGACGAACAATATGGATAGGATGATATCGAGCTGTAAAATCCTATGCAGCGGAGAAGGTGTGCTCGTCTTCTTACTTTCTTGGTCCCTTTATGGGCATCTCCTGCTTGTCCGCCCCTCGCGTGACGCTGCGTAAGTTGCCGAAACTAAGCACATCCTCGATTCTGTCCTTTCCAAGCATAAGCATGCATAATCTATCAATGCCACATCCCCAGCCTCCTGTCGGCGGCATTCCCCACTCCAATGCTTTGATGTAATCCTCATCGATCTGCATGGCCTCATCATCCTCTTCAACCACCGTCCCGTCTTCGCTCGGTAGCTTTGCGAACGTCTGCTGATCAATGAACTTCCTTCGCTGTTCGACAGGCGAATTTTCTTCTTCATAGCAGTTCACAACTTCTTTGTTGTGGATGAAGAGTTCTGCGCGGGCTGCAACACGTTGGTTCGGGAACTTTGGATGAGGAAAAGATTTGGCGAGGGGAGATAGGCATTCAGGTGGCTGGAAGATCCAGGTCGCATCGGTGCATCGGGGTTCGAGGTAGATAGAGGAAAGTTTGTCGAGGAGCCGGGGTAGAGTCGGTGTGGCAGGGATAGGGAGGTTCTTGGATTGAAAGATTTGAAGGAGGGCTTCGCGAGCATTAGGAGCGGAGAGATCAGGGAGCTCGAGTTCAAGAGCTTCGTTGAGTGCTGAGATGAAGTCGATGGTTGGCCAGCTTGACTCATTTTCGGCAAGCATGGTTGCTTTGTGAAATGAAGCGTCCAGTTGACCGGTCTGCAAGAGACCATTCGAGGCAAAGCTGATCAGCCTTCTAGTGAGAGTCATCAATTCTCCAACTGGCATGTACGTTGCATAGAATTCGCAAGTAGTAAATTCCGGGTTATGAGTTTTGTCGATGCCTTCATTGCGGAAGGAAGGGCCGATTTCGTAAACGCGATTCATGCCACCAACAATCAATCTTTTCAACCAGAGTTCTGGCGCAATGCGTAGGGACAGTTTCCGATTCGCAAACTCAGTGGCAGTGGTCTGAAAAGGACGGGCAATGGCGCCCCCAGCCGCGGCTGCGAGGATAGGTGTTTGCACGTTGATGAAATCTGCGTTGTTGAAGAAAGTTTGGACATGATGGAGTATACGGGAGCGCGCAACTAGACCATCTATGATAGAAGGATCGACCCGCATGGCGACATGGCGGTCATGGGCATAGTCCGAATCTGGGCCAAAATCGGTGACGGGCATGCGTAGGCAGGGGGAGAGAAGAGTTGGAATGGCGCGAGCTGAGAGAGACAGCTCACCAGAAGTGGTGCGATAAGCCTTTCCTTCCACAGCTACACCGGTCAGTTCAGCAGCACAATGAAGCAAAATGGATGAGCTTACAAATGGTGTCACCTCTTTCGACGAGCTTGCCAAATCTCTTGACTCCATTACCCGTGGCAGTCGTGTCGGGGCCAGCTAGCTTGTTCCTCTCTACAACCACCTGGAGCTTGTGATTTCCCGGCTGCTCGACGAGATCGAGAAAGAGTAGATGAGAGCCAGCTGTTCGTTTGGCATCAACTCTACCCCGTACTTCACATCATATTGTTATTACGTGAACGTGTATATGGATGTCCTCTTCCACCTACCACACTGATCTTCTGTATTCGCTGTCTCGTTTGGCTGAAGAGTGTCTTTGTGCACCTCCTTGAACTGCTCTATGGTACATTGTCGTTGTCTTTGAAGGTGTGCAAGAGGCCGGGGATAGTCATTGAAACCAGCGTTCAGAAGTGCTTGTTGGCGTTGGGTGATGTAGGCATCCGACGAGGCGGATGAGCTGCCATCTTGTCGCAAGCTAGCAAAGCAACTGAAGGGTCGGATAGGATGAGAGGCAGTGCTTGTCTGCCGCAACAGTACCTCACGTGCTAGATATCGAATGCTCGTCCTAGTGCTTTGGAATTAGCTTACACCTCCTAACTGCTTGTATATTCATTGTAGATAGAGAGCAGTCAGAGTTAAAATTGAGTGTTCTGATCATGATCTGCTCGATTTTTGGTCGAAGAGATTCATTCGCAGCGGTTCTCGGAGTTCTCATCATTTGGAGCTAATATTGCTCGGGTGTTGCGGAAGATATAGTGAATAGCTTACGTGTGAGTACGACATGACTGCGCCAGACGCGGTCGAAGGCATGATGCCGCTGCTGGCATGGACTTGATAGCAGCAAAGGGATTTCTCTTTACATGCTATGCCTCTGAAATAGAAAGTTGTCGAAGACATTGGGTGGTAGTGAAAGGGAAGGATGCGCTGGAAAAACTTCGGCTGGACCTTTCGCCGGCCATTGTTTTCGGAAAGTTGTAACTTAGCAAAGCATCCTTGAAGGAGACACACAACTCAATCAACATCAATCCCTTCACAGTCGCCAACACCCTCGAACACTGCTGTTAATCAGAAGACCGTGTGCGACGCCTCGCGACATCCTCACATACCACCAACATGTCTTTCCTCTTCGGTGGTGGCCGCCCCCAACTCTCCTCCGCCCAGAAGATCGAGGCCGCAGAGACCGAACTCGAGTTGGTATCTGACATGTTTAATCGGTACATGCTATTACCCTCCATCTTTGCCAGCTTCCTGCTAACATGAAGGTCAGACTCTCCCAATCTTGCCTCAAGAAATGCATCCCAGCCGACTACCGTGAACCAGACCTGAACAAGGCCGAATCAGTGTGCATAGACCGATGTGTCGCCAAGTTCTTTGAGGTGAACATGAAGGTCTCGGAGAAAATGCAGGGTGAGGCGGCCGGACGACAAGGGGCTGGTGGTGCCGGCGGCATGTTTGGGATGTAAGAGTGCGGTCAACACCATGACAGAGGTGGAAGCATTGAGAGAAGGAGAAGACGTATTGGACCATGCAGAAGGATGCACATGCTTGCTTGGATTGAGTGGGGATGTGCATGGACAAGCCGATGAGAGTACAGAGGGAGTGACATAGTGAAGCTGCTCCTATCTGTCTCCGCCTGTCCCACGACTGTACACCTCCACCAAATGCTCACTCGAAGAGATATGGCAGATGCGTCAGAGATTGGCGAAAGAACTGGCTCCGGATGGTGGTCTTGAAAAATGTACATTATAGATTATGCATGTGATCGTCTCTGCACAAGATCACTGCTCTGGAGGAGTAATTCAACCCTTCTTTTTCCGGGGGCATAGATCGCGCCCCTACCTGCTACCTCGTTCTCCGCTCATTGTACAGACAAAGTCAGAGTCGATGAGCTTCCGCAAGAGATTACGATGCCCGCCCTGTCACTCTTCCACCCGTCAACCTCTCCCACCAACCGGGCCTCTTGATCTCTTCCTTCTGCCGCTCCGCCAATAGCGTCCGGACGCTCGCCTCAATGTCCATCACACGTCTCTCAAAGTCGTCCACACTTTCCTCCACCTCTTGCATTCGAGACTGCAGCGAATCAAGCTCATAGTCAAGTTTTTGACCGAGCATCTCAATGCTTCTCATTCCTTCATTCAAACTGCTCTTTTCGCGTGCTACCAGGTCTGTGCTC
>JAPDRQ010000231.1:0-48443 GCA_030247915.1 Neophaeococcomyces mojaviensis | reverse complement strand
GAGAGACTGTTTTATCTTCGGTTAGGAGTTCGGCACTTGTCATCAAACGGTAGGAAGCTTCCGTTGGCGTAAATTGAGTTAGTTAGTCAAATTATTCATCTCCTTGTGGGTCTTCCTGCTAGTCCAACCTCGTGTTATAACGCCGATCACGTATTGTGGTCTACGAAGGATTGCCTCATTCTGCGATCGTCGTCTATCGAAATTGCTTCGAGAAGAATCCGGCAAAATGGCTCGAGGTACGGGCGAAAAGGATAGAGAGACAGAACCCCGATGGTGCTTGAGCCTTTCCGAAGCTAGCTGACCTACGTCAACATCGTTGAAGCAGACTCATCGCTCTCGAGGCCCATTGGTACAGGGTTCCGGTTTTAAGTTCTGTTTGGCATTTACTTGTTCGAACTGTATGTATCGTTCAAGCGAGGGTCCCGGGATAGATAATCCGTTCTAGGCAGGCTCAAGCTGATAATATTGGCAGTAACAGCATGTTGAGGTGCCATCAGGCCAGCACGAATTAAACAACGCGATCGAGGGTTATTCTCGTGCTCGTCAGAGTCCCATAAGTGTATTCTAGGATAATGCAAGGCTTTGCATCTCGTGTGGTATCGATGGGAAGGCTGTGCCGCGTTTCACATTTTACACCTACACTATTTAAGGTACCAAAGTTTATGTAATCCAAAACTCAATCTGATAAATGACACCGCGTGACGCTACTGGGTGGAATCTTGCTGCTTCATGCATCGAAATACACTGTTTCCAATTACGGTTAGTGGCTCTTAGCTTTGACCTTCCATTTTCAGCTTCCAAAGCTTGTCAAGCTTGGATCCGGTTGTGGCGCTTGAGGACTTCTCCTTCACCGCAACATGAATAATGTTTGTGTACCTTGCCCTGACAGGAAACACTCTTTAGCGTACACAAAAGTCAGCCCTAACACACGGACTTGTCCTCTGTTCAATGTCAAAGAACGTTCTTTTGTCTCCAGAAGATGGATTTCCCAATACGTGCTTGCATGACAAAGATTGTCCGGAGTTGTTTTCTGAGTTCAAAGCCGTCAAACACTTTAGTTGTACTTGCAAAAGTACCAATGAGGCAGATTCGCGACCTTCTGCGCAAAAGTCACAAATAGTGATTATTAAAACAGTATGTCATTGCTAGTAGGAGTTGTAAGATAATCTTGCAGCTGAGCCTGCTTAGTGTATGATGAGCTTCAAATTTTACAAACTTTACAAATTCTACTGAAACTGATATTCTTCCAGAGGGTTTCCCAACCACGAAGCCATAAGAGATCCACACTCTCCACGGCATGTAGCTTCGGTTGTTTGTAGTTTGGCTAGAATGTGACAGGGAGCTGCAGCTTCGAGGACAACATGATTCCTTGTCACAGGTCTGTCCAGATTTGTAGCAAACACATCGTGAATAGTGTAACCTGTCAATCTTGGGGGCCAACTACCAAACCTCCATGACTTATGCAGGGACTGAGCATCACTGGCCACCCGACCCTAGAGAAAACCTCCTGCAGATGTGGAGTGTAGGCTGAAAGTGAAGTCGTTAGGTCAGTACGCTGAGAGATACGGCCAACTTCGTTATGGTCATGTAAAATGTAAGCCCCTATGCGAAATCGCTTCAGCTGCCACATGGTTTCCTGCAAGACGCATGTCCTCAAAGAGTTTCGAATTCAGTAAATGCCAGGATTGCTAGATTATCCATACATTCTCAATGTGGAATTCTCGATACCGCCACTCAATCTTCTCAGTGCTCCGATCGGCCCCCAGCCAACCATACAGAGAGTTGGAACTGTGATGATTCTTTGAAACATGCTGGAACACTTTTGCCACACATGATGTCCACTTCGCTCTACTGTTCGAGAGTGCTCGAGATTTGGTGGTCCTGCCGTTGTTCTTCGAGATCAGCAACCTAGCTCTCTGTCTATCAAGCAAGGCAGCAATCATGAGCTGTGAAATAGTGGATTTCGGCAAATGCACCTCAAGCAGTGCAGGACCAGCTGACTGGTTAACTTGTTCTCAATCTGGCACTATCTTCCATAAGGCCTTTCATCTAAACATTCGAAGTCGGCATATGACCAAAAGCTCTGAATAGTTACAAATCTCTTTGCGCTCGGTCTAAGAGATGTATAGTTCTGATTGTATCGAGTACAACTAATAATGCACAAAAGCGGAAAGCGCGGAACGTAGATCCTTTGTAGGGTTGCTAGTAGTTGTAATTCTCTGGGAGCTAGGGAACCATTACTGTAAAACGTGGGAAAGGGCTCAGGGATAGAACACCAGTCCCGCCAGGAATTTTTAGTTGTGTTCCTGATCGCTCTCGAATGGTGACCTCCTTCTACATCTGATCCCTTAGAAAGAAGGCACAAACTGAGTGCTTTGCCTACCTGTCAAGCTTCACAAGCTCGCGACAAGTCCGTCGATTGATCAGCAAGCTGGAGTACCAGGATAACCATCGAAAACCATCAAACTCCAAGCGATCAGCTTGTTTGAATGATTTCACATCATGGATGCTTGCTCGTGGAACTTGGCAATTTCATTGTGGAAGGCGTTTGTAGGTCTTCCGCCGGGAAACATCCTGCATGTTGTATGTCTAAAGATTTAAAGCCGAGTGAATATATTTGGACATTTTTTGTCAGCACACCTAAAACAGACTAGCTGACTAGCTCCTCCCACCATGACGCAAGCGAGAATATTAATTTGCCATGGCCGGACAACAGCTCTCGTCCGCCTGATATGATTCACACAAGTGTTCCAGGGTTCTATGCTCAATGCACAGAATTACAATTTACGATTGGTAAGTCCCGGTCAGCAGGTATGTACTTATGCTAAGTGCACCACAGTGCAGAAGAGGGCGGACAAGGCATTTGATGTGCGAGGAGAATGCCGTGGGTAACTAGAACGCGTTAAGCAATTGAGTGATTGGCCTTGGTTGATTTCTACAAGCAGCAAGACGCTAGTTCAATTTGGGTGATTGCTTAGTGGGGCGTTTTTCCTGCTGGTGGCTTGAGGCAGAAATGCTTCCAAACCACACCGTGCATGGAGTACTCCGTATATTCGGCTTGGTCGGTCGTAATTTAGCGCGCCAGGATCACTTCCGCAGTCCTTCCAAAGTTTTCATACCGTTCCCGCTTTCCAAACCCTTGTCTCCATTCAATACGTTGGCGGTGTACTAATTTTCGATCATGCATTGCCTCTGCCTAGCGTGTGGCCTAAGTATCCTCATGCTGCGGGCAACTTAGATCCTGGTTCGCCATGCTACGCAGCACGAACTAGGAGTAGGATGTCCCGTTTTTGACTGGAGTTTATGTGAATAGATCTTGCCATGGGGCAGTCCCGGTAACGCTGGTAACTGCTGCATGCTTGGATATAAGTCTTGGTCAGGCCTCCTCTCTTTGCTATTCTCAAACTTCGAGAAGCATCGCCAGATTCATATACTTCAGAATTCGTCATCGAAACCACCAAACTCTCTGTACCTTTTCTAACTCTGCTACCGAATATTCCAACGTGCTATCCCATTGTACAAACAACCCCATGCTCTGAAGGAGACGCGTAGACACTTTAATATATTCAACTACCTTTCAACATGCAGCGAAGCAACAGCTACTCCTTCCAACAACAGCAACAGCATGCACAGCAGACGAATCATGCTAGATATCCGGCCGCGCACAATACAAGTTCCGCTTTCAGCGCTTCGGCCAATCCAAATGAAGACTGGACAAAGATATCAGATCTCGCAGAGCGAAGAAGGATTCAGAACCGTATTGCTCAAGTATGCTCCAACAGCTCTCGTTCGTGGTTCAAGTACTAACATAACCACAGCGCAACTACCGGAAGAAGCTCAAGCGAAGACTGGAGGATCTGGAGCGAAAAGCGGCCTCGACTTCAGTCTCACCAGAGCCATCTCATGCTGAACTAGCTGTACCCAGTACTGAACAGCAAAATGGCTCAAAGCCGGACTGCAGGATCATGGCGAGACAGTCGTCACGCGCCTCCAGCACATACTCACACGAGCAACAACCCTCACCTGAGTTGTTTCCGCTTGAGGACCCTTTTACGAACAGTACTCTGCAGGACGCGCAATTATCATTTGAATCGACTCCCACATACATCTACTCAAATTGCGCGCCTAGCTCCGACTATTTTGCGCAAGACTTTGGTTTCGCAGAAGGACAGCAAATACCACAGATATATGCTGATTCATACTTTCAACCGGAATATATGCATTCTTTGCAGCCAACTCTGCCCTCAATGGGACCATCAGATGGCATGAAGCAGGACCCATACTACACCGAGGATGACCTGTTAAATCCCTTTGGCATCAGTTATGCCGCACTTGCCGGCATGGAAGTGCCCTTATCTCAGATATCATCAGGATACTCGTCAAGGGTAAATACCACCAATTCTCTTTCTCGCCAGTACCCTCATAGCAGATAATCAAATTCCTTCACACATCCTCTTGGCCTACGTATGCCACATTCCACGCTTTCCGAATTGAGCGCTGACAAGATTTTCTGCAGTGCCCTTCTACATCAGACAGCTGGAGCTCTGATGACTCTCGCGAAAACTCGCCTCCTTACTTTACGCAACAACCCATTACACCCCTATCCAGATCGACGTCGCCGAACGTGCATTTGTTCGAACAAGTATGGAAGTCATAGCAGGACCTTACAGTTTCTCGAACATTATCGGGACCAGTAGTGATACAGCACTGCCCCGGCATTTTGAGCACCTCAGCATTATGAGCCAAAGGTGACAGTCTGGGCAGACTTTCGAAAATGCAAGTGACCATCTTAAACGCCTTAGTCGCCCTCAGACGCTGCAATACGGTCTGCGAAACCAGAGTTGAACAGCTACTATCAGAATCTATCTTCCGCAAACTTTGAGCATAACACCACACGGGCAAGTATGAGATCAACCTTACGTGAACTCGCATAAGAGTTCTTAATCCCTATGGGTGACGCAGGTGGTTGCATCAGATATCCGGCAATGGACAACAAACATCGGAGATCGGCAAGGCCTTCCATTGTTTGGCGTTGATACAGGAAACTACGAACTATACTCTGTATCTAGTAATGCATTGTTAAGAGGTTAACGCAGCAGTCAAGTCAGAAGTGACTGTCTAGTGGTAGGCAGGCATTGTTGGTAGTCAACTGAATGTCATAATTTTTGATTACCTCAATTGATGACCCAAACTTTATGCATACGTTTCTCCTGTGTTTAAACATGAATTTGGCAGGTTCTGCGAACCTCGCAACAGAAGGAGCTCACAACTCTCCCAAAATGGTTAGTGTTTCGGAGCTAGGAATAAACGAGTTGTCGATCACTGCATGACCATCCTCAAGCTCTGCCTTGAGGACTGCTAAATCTGGGGTCGCTGAACACGCGGCACCTTTCTATTCAGTGCTCGCTTCCTCCAAAAAAGCGAAAGCGACTTGCCGTTCTTGCCATGATGCGAAGAGATGTTCCATGCAACGCCTCATCCAGCATCATCTTTGGTGGAGAGTTGTACGGCGACAATTTTCACGCCAACGTGACAAAATGCTGACTCCTATTGCAGAGGTTGGAAGGCGGATGAATGGACAGACAGCGATGACAGAGTGAGAGGAGGCAATTCACAGGTTAGTATGACAAAGCGGACGTCCATAGCATCATTACGCGGCACCTCAGAACGGGAACAAAATAACAGCAGTGCAATACTGAAACGAACAATAGTCACACCTCAGAATCTACAGGGCACATGCTGTATTCAACGGTCATCTTGATATTGATACACTGGGCGGCGCTGGCTTTGCATCTCAAAGAACTTCTGGAGATGATCATCACTGGGATCTATCGCGATTCGAAGGCATTCAGATTACCTTTGACCCGTCGCATACAGATGAGAAGACTTACACCTTCATCTTGAAAGACGAGCTTTTACCTCAAGATCCTGACACAGGACGTGAGAAATCAACTACATCTTGGGAATATGACTTTAGCATCAAAACTGCATGCATCTATGGCGCAAATCCTAGTCTAAGGACCGTCACAATACACTGGGACGCGCTCAAGCCGACATATCGGGGCCGCCCGAAGGCTGACGCGAAGCCTCTGACGAAGGCTGATGTTAGACGGATGAGTATAATGATGAGAAGGCATGTATAGCTCTGGTATCAATGAAATCGACAGTCGCTAACTCTTGTAGTTTCTTCGGCACCCAGAAAGGCGAATTCACCCTCGACTTGTACTCCATTAGTGGTATCGCTGGAGGCAATAATATGGAGACCGACACACCAAGTCCTATGACAGACAATGATGACCAAGATAGCATCACAGGCTATGACAAACCAGCAGCCTATGCCGAAGTCTTGAAGAAGCCCAATTTGCTCCTAAACATTCTTTGTTGTGGTCTCAAACTGTGATCATCGCCGCGCAGGAGTTTGGCTCAGATTCAGGGGCCTGCGCAACTGCTGACACAGCGTCGCAAATATATCTTTTCAACACTAAGCATGTTATCGAGGCACGAGAGGAAGACAGGGCTTGGTCATCGCTCGTGATCAATTTGGTTTGCGCGAATTTCTTTTGCCAATGTTGCTCACAAGAAGAAACTTGCCCGAGTATCTGTTACACGTCACCGCATGCACAGGATGACTAATCTGAGTTGTTCCTACGTAGGGCAACTGCCATTTTGCTAAGTGTCACTTCGCCAGGACTGTACTTCTGACCATGTCAGTTCCACTGTGGGGACGGACAGAAGTTACTGCTCAGACTGTCCAGCATCCTTATTTTCTATAGGCTGCTGCCATAAAGTTGTTTAGTATTTTTGCAAGGGACACAAGATCGATGCTAGGATGTCACTCAGCCTCATCTACAACGCCTCCTTTAGTCTTCACCAATAGCTGCCAGGAGGATGAAAATGCCGCTTTTGGTTCTGTTCACAAGTTCGATGTCTTGATTCGCGAGTCTTTTTCGAGAAATGATTTCTAATACGGTCATTCGTCCGACAATCAATAGGTGTACGACAAAATAATGCCAATTTTCAGCTTGATGAATCCTATGGGGCAGGAGCCTTCAATGTAACCTTGGCTTTCCTGATTGCTACTCTAAATACTATGATGAATCTGAATAGGTGTTTTCCGGATTTAATATGGACAACGCAATTCGTAAAGTGAGGTCTATACCGGTCTCCATTGAGAGGTGGCATGCAGGCAGGCTCACGCCCCGAACATCAGCGTGTTGCCCGATCCGAGTTTCCCACTACCACTGCGATCACAATTTATTTCACAACCACGCAAAATCGTGTGTTGCAACTTGGTTGTCCATGAACTAGGCTTGCCTGCGAACAGTATTATATCGATATTGTTTAGATTATCAGGAATTTGGTCTGCATTTATTATAAATCTATTATTTGCATTAAAAGTGGCAAGAGGCAAAATCATGTGATGCTACTCCTCGGTTCTTCGGGTCTTCATTGCGTGCAGAGTAGGAATTAAGCACGGATCACCCCCAAAATCTATTCCAAATGATGTCGCACAGGCGGAGGGCTTCAAAGAAAACTTCAATGAAACTGTAGTAACATATCAGTGTGCACTAGGGCTGCCCCGCGAGACCCTGTAGTTGTCGTTATGTGTTTTGGGTGATTTGTGGAAAAGCAATGAGATGTCAACGGTTTGTGTTAGAGAGCAGGCTTTTAAATTCGTGCATTTGAAAATACTAGATCGGAAAAGTTGATTGAATCATCTCGAAATCGTTGGCTTGGCAGCCCAAGTCGGAAGCTTCTGCCGTTTAGGCGTTGACTCGTCACATTGCGACATTTGCATTACAACGCATGGATCTGGGTTTAATGACTTCGTCTGCACGCAAGTCGTGTTCCAGTCCTTTCGCTACCACTGGCTAACCGCAGCGCTTCATAATATCCTCCATGTTTATTGTACTCGGGTACACGTGGAAAATGCAGCCGAGGAACGTTGTGATAATTCTTAACTGATGCGGTAAAGTAACATGCATTGCTTCACTTATGCTGGCATATCCACTATGATAAGCGCGTTCTGTTAAAGGAAAACATCACTTCCGATTCCTCATGCCTTGACCTCACGTGCCGTTTGTCATGGGTGATGTCCATTCAGGTGATCGGCGATATACGTTGGAAGAGCTCGGGATCGTTAGATTGCACAACGCTTATGGTGAAGAACAATTGAGCATTTATCTTCCTCCAAATGACATATTCGGACTTGGTCAAGGGCAAGCCGTCTTCAACTCGAACACTCAAAAATGGGAATTGACATCTACCACGGGACTCAAACTGGGTCGAAAGCCCGATACCGTCTGGAAACAAAAATCTTTGACTACCAAGCCAACCAATCTTTCAACGCGTCCTGTCAAATGGACTAGATGCTTGCCGAAGAACGAGCACGTTGACACATTTCTCAACGCAATTGACTGGAAGAATACTCCTTTGGGAATTCTCGAGACATGGCCTCCATCTTTACAAACGTATCTTGATATTGTCTTCACTGACGGCCAAGCCGCTGCCATATACTGGGGCGATGAACTCTGCGCAATATACAATGCGGAGACGGCTAGGATCCTTGCGGGCCGGCTAAACATGCCACACGACTTGTTGGGCGTTCCTTTCGCCAAGATGTGGCCCGAACTGTGGAATGATTTCGCACCGATATTTGATAGTATCTCTACCAAAGGTACGGGTATGGAAGCGCTTGAGGTCAACTTGTTCCCCGAGACTAATGGTATACTTGAGGAGACCTTCTGGCAAGGCTCTTTCTTGCCCATACGAGACAATGACTGTCGGATAAGAGGGTTCTACAACCGAGTACGAGAAACCACCAAGAACGTAATCAATGAACGAAGGTCGAAAGTCTTTAGCGCTCTCGTTGCCAAACCGAAAATCACTGGCGACTTTATTTTCAAGCACTTGATTAGCTCACTGTCTTTGTCAGAACGTGATTTTCCTTTTGCCTTCATCTACTCTGCAGACGAGGATGTGGCGGCAGGGAGGTGTCATCTAAAGTTCCAATATGGGGAGGGAATACCTCTGGGAGGCCACCCGCTTATCCCTGAAGAGACGGAGCTTCACGAAGGGCATATTGGGTTCGTTCCGTTCTTTCGCACAGCGAAGAGCAGAGCTGAGGCTCTGATCCTTCACACAGCAGATAGAACACTTCCTCCGCATATGTTAGAAGGATTCCAATGGAGAGGCTTTGGAGATGCACCGCGTAGCATCGCAATCTTGCCCCTCTCGACGAACGAGCGTCTACTCGCAATATTGGTCTTCGGGCTCAATCCAAGGCGCCCATACGATGATGAATATGATGATTTCGTCAACGTGCTGATCAGATTAGCTTCTGCAACTGTAGCAAGTGCGATTGGCCATGAAAAGGCTCAAAATCGAACAGAGCGATTGGCGAAACAGATTGAGGATAACGAAAGGTCAGTACGTGAAATTGCAGAGTACGGACCTGTCGGAATCGCACGAATTGCACTCAGCGGCAAGCTTGTTTGGGGTAACGATCAGTTTTATGAGATCACAGGACACAGCAGGGCAGAAGAAGACCACTACGAAATGTCTTTTATGGAGGTCGTGCATCCCGAAGATCAAAAACTGGCTTCCGACTTATGGTCCACGATGAGAGGAACTCAGAGGACTGTGAGTAGTCCCTTGCGCTTGAAAAGAACATGGAAACCTCCACCCAACCGCGGTTCTTCCTCAGAAGATGCTCAGCCAGTATGGGTCCTTTTATCTAGCTTCCCAATCAAGAGAGATGGAGATCTCAAAGCATTTGCAGTCAGTGTCACAGACATATCACAATTCAAATGGGCTGAAAGGATCCAGTCTGAAAGTGCTACAGCAGCCAAGGAAGCCAAAAGGCTCCAAGAAAACTTTATTGATATCATCTCTCACGAGATG
This sequence comes from Neophaeococcomyces mojaviensis, assembly GCA_030247915.1. Lineage (NCBI taxonomy): Eukaryota > Fungi > Ascomycota > Eurotiomycetes > Chaetothyriales > Neophaeococcomyces > Neophaeococcomyces mojaviensis. Next base: position 38,540 of record JAPDRQ010000231.1, on the reverse strand, counting down.
CGGAACCCATTATCGGCAATCACTCAGCTTGCGGATGGAATCTCTACTTCACTTGCTGATTTCGAAGCAACAGGCAAACGGGGCGAGGATGCCAGAGACATCCTGAGCAACAACGTGGAAAGCTCTCGCACGATCTTGCTGTGTGCAGCCCATCAAAAGCGAATCATTGATGATGTCTTGACTTTGTCTAAGCTCGACTCCATGCTGTTATCAATCACCCCAGTTGTTGTTCAGCCATACAAGATCGTAGAGGACGTCTTGAAAATGTTTGAAGGAGAGTTCACAGCGAATGAAATAAAGGTGGAGAGTGAGACAGCACCGAGCTATGACGAGCATAAAGTTGACTGGGTCGCTCTTGACCCATCACGGTTAACGCAAATATTCATTAACCTTATCACTAACGCAGTCAAATTCACTAAGCTCGAAGCCCACAGAAAAATAACTATCCGAGTCGGGGCGAACAATACACGGCCCCCATCACTGGCAGGTGTGAAATGGTTTCCAACCAATAAGAAATACCCGGATCTCACTGCCGGTCCAGAATGGGGTGACGGAGCAGCTATCTACATCTGCTTTGAGGTACGGGATACCGGACGAGGCCTCGAGCAAAGTGAAATGACAAAGTTATTCGGAAGGTTCCAACAAGCAACCGAAAAGACACACATAAAGTATGGTGGTAGTGGACTTGGACTCTTCATCTCGCGGGAATTAACAGAAACTCAAGGTGGGGAAATTGGTGTCCTCTCGCAAAGAGGTAAGGGAACGACGTTCGCGTTTTATGTCAAAAGTAGGCGAGCTGAGGCTCCTGATGACTCAGCGTTGATGCCGCAGCCAGCGCAGCCGCACAAAAGTGCTACAGATGCATTACGTCGAACGGCTTCTTCAAACGCTGAGAAGGGGATTCAGGAACGACTTCGCGTTCTCCTTGTCGAGGACAACGTGATCAATGCCAAAGTGCTCACTAAGCAGCTTGAGAAAGCGGAATGTGAGGTCCACGTTGCAAACCACGGAATGGAAGCGCTCGATTTTCTTCGGAAGACAAAGGCATGGGAGGGCATTCAGGATGAACAGGATGCGACCGACATTGATGTCTGCCTCATGGACGTCGAGATGCCTATTATGGATGGTCTCACCTGTACGCGACGAATTCGTCAGCTTGAGGGAGAGGGGAAGCTGCGTCGACATATCAGTATTGTTGCTACCACTGCAAATGCGAGACAGGAACAAATCGATAAGGTCATTCAGGCAGGCGCTGACGATGTGCTGCCCAAACCATTCAAGGTGAAAGAGTGTCTCGACAAAATGAGGGAGGTTTTGGCTCGAACTGCACATGGATCGAATGTACAGAGACCGCGAACGGGACAGTAGTTGCTTCGTGGCAGCTCTCAGCAGTCGTTTCAGACGCGCCAGCATGAGTTCGGAAGCGAAGGCGGAGGTGAAGATGCAGATGAACGAGAGGAGGTGACAATTGATATTGTTGGCGACATTGCGAACGAAGAGGCGCTCCGGTTGGATGTGGGCAAATCAAAAGAAAGGCTAAGCGAGGAATAAGCGAGAACGGCTGCGCGCCAAAGGCTATGAGATCTGGCCCCTATATGGTGGAAGGTACAACCGGTAGGGCTGAGCGAAGAAAGTGATTCGAAACGAGATCCATGTTTTCCACGACTGAAAAGAAAAGGCTGGATGCCATGCGATAGATCTGCGGGGTGGAGCGGTCTAGAGCTAGCGCCTCATGTCTTCTCCATGTATTTTGCGGACCACTAGTTGGAGTATTCCAATCAAAGTACCACAACAAGCGGGTACATAAGAGAATTCTAAGAGAACAACCGAAATGACTAGCAACGGAAGTCGAGCAGGAGCCTTGACGTGTGACTTGCTATGTGCGGAGAAGAAATCATTCACATGCCACCCGCAGACTGCTGAAACCCAGGCAGTTTGTGACTGACGAGGGAAGGCAAGCAGAGTAACAATTGTGGATACTCTAGCTCCCTCACCAAGTTCGAGTCATTCACGTACTTTTGTTCTATCAGATGAACACGAATAGATAATTTCTTACAAAGGATCACCTCAAAATAACTTCATCTCCAGATCATGATGACTTGGTTTATATGCTTTCCTCTCCGGGCAACCGTGGAATTTCGACCGTGGTTTGCCAACCCGATTTAAACCACTAGTGAGTTCTTGGTAACGGGAAGTCGGTGAGTGTCGAGACCCCCCTTGCCCTGCCCAAGAAAGTAAAGTAACCAGTTATTAGTCAGTCACCTGCCCAGGTCCAGCAGTTTAAATAACGATTACGACAGAACACGACCCAAAAAGCAACCAACAAGCCCAAACAGGTAACACTCGCCAAGCCCAAACCAAATGCGCCATGGAACAGTTTCCTCGAGGGGTTTTTTCTAGCGAAGGGCCAAGACGCTCTTGATATATCTTCTCGTCCTCCCAAGCTTCTTGGCTCGTATAGGTCCTGCAACCTCACTGCTGTTGCATTGTGTTTCTTTTTCAGCTCCTTTCAGCTGCGCTCGCTTAGCCAGCCGCCGCCCCGGCTTCTCATTGGATTGATTTCCGCCGGTTCGGCATCTTTTGCTTCTCGACTGCTTTTCATTCGCTCTGTCGTTCGCTGGGCTAGGTTGGGTTCCGAGGGGTCATTCCATGGAGAGAGGGGTTCCATGTCACAGCGTGACCTATAAGTGAGCAGGTGAGTGCATTGTGACTTTCCCACGGCCACTGCGCCCGCCGCGGAGTTTCAGATATTGAGACTCGTGACACGTTACATGTTGGCGCTCGCTAAATCGCTGGGCGTGGATTACCTAATAGGGACTGGAGCACGCCCAACGACGAAATCCGGATAACTTGCATGAAGGACAAGAACGTCTCGCAGTGTGGTGGTTGGTTTGTTGGCTACACGCTCTTCTCCATCTGGTAGTTAACCAGCCAGCCCTGCCCTGTTCTGCCCTGCCTGCAACCATCGGCGCTTGTTCACTCAAGTTCTCCGACTACCGAGTTCGTGGCTGCGCTAATGCAATGCACAAGGCGACGGTCGCAAAGGTGTCACCAGGATGTGGTGGGGATGTGCGGTGCAGGTGCAGTGCCCCCCAGTCGAACCCTCTCTAAAAGCAGCGTGTTGATCATTTTTGGCCTAATTGAGTTGGGCTTTGTTCGCATCGACCTGCAAGGTGACATGATGAGCGGGCTTTGGCGTCTGACTGGTATTTACCACACTAACTAGAGATTGAGGGAGATCAAAGGCCCTGTAGGATGATTAAGCTTAGGTGAGCGTGAGCTTGGTTGAGCTTAAGTTGAGGAAAGTCGAGCTTGATTGTGCTTCTTGATCCACAAGAAGTTGGGGAGCTCGTTTGAGAAGTACTGTTTTGGTTAGGACGATGCGAAAATTGTCGTCATGATCTGTGCGAAACGACCCAGGACTACGCGTACTCTACTAATCAGTGTTGGTTACAGCGGCTTTTTCACGAGAGAGGAAAGTGCTTCATCTGGCAATCTGTGCGAAACACAGTTGTGAAGATCAGTGAAAGCAGAGCACATGTTTGGACAGGGTTGGTCCGACCAAAAACTTCATCACAATTGATTCTTGCCTGAGCTGATAGGACTGCAACATTTTTGATTCGTGGGGCCTAGGCCTACAGTGCAGGTGCAGAAGGACATTTGTCATTTGTCATTCGTCCAGTGATGGGTCTGCAGGTTTGTTTACTTTGAGGGAAGCTGGATGCTTCAGAAGTCATCGACCGGTTATAAGATCGGCTGTAATTGGGCGAAATGGTTCGCTATTTACATGCAGGCATAACACTCTGCCTTGTCGTTGGCGACAATGTTGATGAAGACAGTTAGCATCAAAAGTGGTGGGAATAACTTCTCTCGTTCTGTGTTTGAACACGAACTTTTTTCAGCTTAGATTATGCAAGTCCAGAAAATGGGACAGGGCAAGGATAATATGCGCTACTGCCAATGCTGCTGAGCTCTCAACGAGAAGCTGTTGCCGACCAACGAACGTGCAATGTTAATTTGGAAGACCCTAGTCAACCGTGTCTAGACTTTCAATACTCTGTTCCAAACCACAAGTTGTTGCTTCACTACCCACACTGGTAGCGCTCATCGTACTTAGACCACTTGCCGCACTCACAGCACTCATGTCACTAGCTTGCTTTCGAAGACTTCTGGTTTTGCTTTTCGTACCGTTCATTGTCTTGCGTTTCCCATTTCCACTACCTTCACCTGAGGCGCCTGGAGGTGGTGCTTCACGGATCCAACGGGCGACGACTTCTGCTCGTTCTGTGGTGATGGGGTAGTCGTGAGGTTTCAGAGTGATCTGTTCGTCATGAGCTGGGGGCTTCCGAGGTTTGTTAGTCGTTCCATTCGTTGTAGCAGGGTTGGTAGCTGCTGAGGCTGAAGTTGAAGATGTCGCACTACTATTAGCGTTTGGTCTTGACGGAGAAATGTTGTGGTACTCCTTCCTCATCTCCTCATCTTCAGCGGCAATAGCTCTTGCTTCACGTGCCCGAACACTAGCACGAAAGGTATCTTCGTCTACGACTCTTTCGTCAGCAAGTGCTTCCCGGATAGCGTCACGCTTAATGCGCTCGAGTTTGTCTTCTTTGCTCTCTGTGGCAGAAGGCCCTTTCTCCTTTTTCACAAGAGCACTGCTACTATCCTTCTGTGAACCACGTCTTCGACGGTCATGCTGAGAAGACGGCATACACAGTTGCTCCCAAGTTTGTTCTAGTGCAAGCCAGTTCTTCGTCTTGCGGAGGACTTCTATCCAGTCAGCTCGAGCGGGGCTTCTAGCAGCGAGGAAAATCGGATAGCCGTCACAGACGCGGGCAATGCGGGCGGCCATGTGTGCGTGGCGTTGATGCTCTTTGACAGAAGTCTGGACAAGACAGTGACAGAGGAGCAGGGAGTGGAGGACGTCCATAATCAGCGGGTGATAGGTTACTGCTTCAGAGAAATCGGGCAGGGAGAAGATAGCATGAGACCTTGCTTCAGCCGGCTCTGGATCAGGTGGATATGGCGGCAGACCTGGAGGAGGCACAGGATTGAAGAGCTCGCTAACTTTATATATCGGTGGTTTTGGAATCTGCGGCAAGCCATCCTGCTGATTCTGGTTGCGGTTGCGGCGGTGCTCATATTTCACGAGGGCTTCAGAGATGCCGTTATGGGTGTGGGAGTCAAGGTCAAGGAGACGTTCGCTTCTAGAACCAGAGCTGAGTGATAGTGGATTCGTCATGGCAGCAATCTTGTCGAGGAATGCTTGTGTAAACTCTGCAGGTAGGCCTGGGGTGTAGTCGAAGTGGGAAAGGAAAGCCGTGTAGTCTCGAAGAGCACGCTTAGCATACGTCCGCACCAGCTTACGTGCTTCCATGCGCGCCCTTGCGTCCTCCTGTTGCCGAGGACTCTGTGGCGGCGGTTCTTGTTGTTCATTGGTATCCGCGTATCGGGATGAGCTATCGAGGCGTTTTAACGCCGTGACAATATTTTGACATGCCAAGGTCAAGTAGACACCCGCCCTGTGGAACAGTAACTGCGGTTCCATGCTGCTTGGATGATCCCTCTCGTCTATCTTGGCCTCACGAGGCAGCTTGGCGGCTTCCTTTGCCAGTATTAGTTCTCTTTGCTCATTGCGGCGGTCTGCATGATACAGTCTGTGTATGGCCAAGGCCTCAGTCAAATCTCGTGCTGAGCCAGCATAGTCCTCCTTGAAGATCCTTGTTACGGCTCTTGTCCTGTAGGGTGCGGGATCGGTCGGTCTCTGCTGGATGATGTCGGTCAGAGGCGTCAAAGGAGTTGACTCTGCCATAGCCCTGGATGGGATCTTCTCGTGGAAGAAATGCACGTATTGAGCGTCCGGATCGCCGTCGTCTCGCTGTAACACATGTTTGGCGACTTCCTCCAGTGCTGAAGCCGACTGCATGGTGGCTACACTGGCCGCAATTTCGTCTAGGGCATAGGCGTGAGACAGCTTCGAAGTAGCATGTTCGCGCATGCGAAACTTCCTTTCGCGACTCAATTTTGCATTACCTCCTCCGCCTCTTGACGCGCCTATGCCCAGGATCTCAGCATCCGTACTGTTCAGATAACCATTGCTAGCATTGAGCGAGTTCGTGAGAGATGCGGCAGTAGTGCCATTGGCAGCTCTAACTGCAAGGCTGGTCGCATCGTCAATGAGGCGTCTGATCTTTACGAGGTCGAAGAAGACTGCCGGATCAATTGGTCGTGGACTCGGAGAATAGAAGTTGCTGTATGCCAAGCTCTCGAGCACTTCGGGAGGGAGGTTCAGCCACGGGCCATGGTATGACGATATGTAGCGCCAATGTCTACGACAAGGTCAGCTCGGCGACAGCAGACGGGGTAGCAGTGAGGGCACTTGTTGCGACAAATAACCAATGTTGGAGCGGACTGCGCTTCTGGCGCTCGGCTTTCAACTTTGGTCTTGGGCCCGGGTCGGCTGGCAGTCTCAGTACTTTGGGTTGCCGCATCCGTTTCTACTGTGGCAGCAAGGTTCTGCGCTTTCTTTTTCTTTGCCATGCTGGGTTCATGCCGACATTTATACGCTGACAATGCAGGGATGGACCTCGAGAAAAGTTGCCGTTGTTTTCGAGTCGAGCGCGAGGCTTCGAAATTTGTTTATAAGGCTGAATAACTCTGCTCTACTGCGGGCACCAGTGTTCGACGATCCTTTTCCTTGATTTTCAATTGCTTTACTCTACAGGAGCAGCACTCATCGACACTGTGTGGTGGTACTTCAGAGATGGACGTAAATTAAATGCCTGTCATTCAATGGATGAGTCGAGATGAACTCCGATTTGACGCCGCATATGCCTCCTCGTGCATGTGGTTCGTTAGGAGCTAACCCGAGAGCTTAATGATCGTCAGGCACGCAAACTAGTGGCCTGAATGTCCCTCCACCAACCATTCCACCCCGCAATATATTTTTGTAGGAGTCAACAGCCCTCTGGATATTTACGCTGCGTGACTCACGACGTCATTTACATTGGAAAATTCTTGTGTTCGAAGTACTTCCTGACACGAGTAAGATATAGCTATTTACCATGTCGAATCCTGAAGCATCGCTACCGGTGCACGCGAAGGACAACCCGAACACTGCTGCTGATGGAGCGCCATCGAAAAATGCGCTGAAGAAAGCACAGAAGGAGGCCGAGAAGGCTGCAAAGAAAGCCGCAGCGAAGAAAGCCGATGACGAGAAGCGAGCTCAGCAACAGGCATCTGCTGATGTCGACAACGCCACAGACAACTACGGCCCTCTGCCTGTCGACAATGCCGTCGACATCACACACCTCAAAACCCTTGGGGAAGAGCACGCCGACAAGACAATCAATGTGATCGTGAGGGTACACAACAGCAGAGGCCAGTCAGCCAAGCTGGCTTTCCTCATGCTGCGCCAGCAAGGAAAAACCGTACAGTCTGTTATGGCTGCTGGTGACGAGGTGTCGAAACAAATGATTAAATGGGCTATATCTATCAGCATCAACTCGTTCGTGAGGGTCACAGCATTGGTCAAGAAGACTCCGGCCCCTGTCGAGTCTGCCAGCATTAAGGACTTCGAGCTTCACATCCAAAAGATCTACCTCATCTCCTCGGCCATGCAGATGCTACCCGTGCAACCAAAAGACATCGAGAGGCCACCACCCGAATCGGCTGAAGAAGGTGCTACAGATGCAACTGGCGTTCCTGTTGTGTCGCTAAAAACTCGCCTTGACAACAGAGTCATCGATCTACAGTCCGAGTGCAACCAAGCAATCTTCACCATCTCCAGCGCTGTCGAAGGACTGTTTGAAGAGTACATGCGAAAGAGTGGCTCAAGAAAATACAACACTGCCAAGCTAGTAGGCGCCGCTACAGAAGGTGGAAGCGATGTCTTTGAGGTGTCGAACTACTTCGGCAAGAAGGCCTACCTCACGCAAAGTCCACAATTTTACAAGCAGATGCTCATTGCTGGCGACAGCGAGAGTGTCTTCGAGATTGGTCCCGTCTTTCGGGCAGAAAACAGCAACACGCATAGACATCTCACAGAGGTAGTGCCCCTTTCTTATCGTCCTGTTGCATCTCTAACCACTCTCACTAGTTTACCGGCCTCGACTTTGAAATGGTCTTCAACAACCACTACCATGAGGTCCTTGACTTCGCCGAGAAATTAATCGTCTACATGGTCACTGAACTCCTCTCCCGGTACAAAGACGAAATATCTATAATCCAAAAATACTTCCCCAAAGCCGGCGACTTTAAGATCAAAGACGGGAAAGCCCTCCGCCTGAAATACCTCGATGGCGTAAAACTCCTAAAGGATGCCGGGGTCGATACATCGGACCAAGACGCCTTCAAGACTGACTTGACCACAGCCATGGAAAAACAACTAGGCAAGATCATCCGCGAAAAGTATGAGACTGACTTCTACGTGCTCGATGAGTTCCCCATGGCTGTACGACCATTCTACACAAAGGCCCACCCCACCGATCCGAATCTGTCCAACTCGTACGACTTCTTCATGCGTGGCGAGGAGATCATGTCTGGTGCGCAGCGTATCAACGACGCAGATGATCTAGAAGCAGCGATGAGAGCGAAGGGTGTTGATCCGTCCTCAGAAGGTTTCGTCGATTACGTCAATGCCTTCCGGCAGGGCTGCAGACCGCACGCCGGTGGTGGATTGGGCTTGAACCGAATCGTGCAGTTCTTCTTGGGTCTCGACAACGTACGACAGGCCACGCCGTTCCCTCGTGACCCACAAAGATTGAGACCCTAGAGTGACAGCAAAACGAGCGTAGGATGTTCTGTTTATAGACACGCTAGATGCTAGAAGCATTTCGAGTCTGTGGTTAGCACTAGACGCTCTGAGCGAAAACAGATTCCTCTTCTGCATAAGCAACAAGTGCCTGCACATTGAACACTATGCAGAACAATACCCCACGCACCGTATTACAGTGCATCAGCCCTTCAGCACGCACATCGAAGTTAAGGTGAAAACAGATGCTCCTTCTTAACAACTCTCGCCACTGTCTTCACCATCACGATTCCTACTACATCCAGCGCATTGGCTGCCGAGTTCAACTTTCCAATCAACGCTGTTTGAGAATTAGGCGAAGCCGACGTAGAAGAAAGAATGATGGCAGATACCCTCTTCAAGAATGGAAAGCAGCCCAGATCTGTGAAGGAGCTAAGGCAGAGGATGTCTTCGAGTCTTGACCTACGCTCGCAAAAGAACACTCCCTAGAGGCAATGATATAGCTGTGAAACTACAAGAGCTACAAGACTGAACCATGACTTGTTCCGGTTTCGTCCATCCACGCCATGCTTGTTTTTTTGCCTTTGCTGTCTTCTCTCAGTCTCGACGTACACTGGGGGATGTCTCTGACCTTTGCTGCCTCAGCATAGCGTTGTCTCAAATGCTTAGTCCGTCGCTCAGGCTGTACATGCCTTCTCCTATTCAATCGTGCTTTCTAGTAACCAGCCCTGAAAGCCTGTTCCAATTTTTGTGGAGCATGTCAGTCAGTTATCCGCCTTCCCGGCTCATTCATAAATGTCACTTCTTCGTACGATGCCTAACATGCGGCTGAAATTATGTAGCCGCTAGTAGCATTCTCCACCATATGTCAAAACGCGTAGGAACTCCCGTACAGTTGGGTCGCTTCCACTCGAGGGCGACAAGGTTGTCTCTGTGCGGTAAGTACATCAATTTGTCCTGCTTCAACCACACCAATTAAAATTTCGCTTTTGAGATTCTGGAGTAAGCCTAGTGTTTCAGTTGGCTCGAGTTTGGGCTCTTCAAGCATCGAGGTAGTCGGGCCTTAGACATGTTGACCTGGGAGCCAATTTATGTAGAGGGCTTTGCTGTCTGTTGGGTTGATTTGGTGTGTGATGACAGGCGGATTCAGGTGGTGCTAAGCGTAGTGCGTATGAAATTGTTGGGTCGCGTTGTAGGAGTTGTCAACACCAAAGACAGGAGTTAGGTGTATTTGTAGGAAAACCTAGCATTGTCGATGTAACCTGGCAGAAGGTGATATCTGAAACGAGCACTTTACATCCTTTAGAGTCTTGGTGAGCTTAGGACGAGAAGTAGTCCATAGCCTCAACAGGTGCTGAGTTCTTTCGCATCCTCTGCATCCACAAGTGTGTGATGACTGATGACATAGCACTCATGTCCTCGTCTGTCAGGTCGTTCGGACGGGGGCTACTCAGACTCGGTGATGACAATGGCGACCCAGGGTTGGAACCCGAAGCTGGAAGACCAAGCAGCCAGTACTGTAGGTAGGTGTAAAGCCTGAGTCTCATCGACTCGAGCAGCAATCCAAAGATTTTCAATGTCGCAACGCCGTTGAACACAACAGCAAGGCCGATCGCATCGCGTTCGCCGAATTCCAGCTCAACCTGCACTTGCCTGCAAACATGTCCAGCCATGAATATGAACGTGCCAGGTAGAATCCTCGGCATCCCAGTCACATCACACTGTGTACAAATTTTCTCTGCAGCCTGATCCAGCCGTCTCAAGAAAAGCTCTCGATGCGCAACGGAATTAAACTCCAGGAGCATGGCCGCTAGCTGGAAGAGCGCGGCGAACGGCCGTGCTTTGTACTGGAAATCAGCTTCATCGCTGGCATCACGGTTGTATTCTTGACGGATCAATCGCCCGATGCTAGTGTCTGGCGAGAATATTCGTTTGCGGAGCTGTGAGTAGGACCAGTTCGCCATGTGTCCGTCTATCACATTGAGATCGGCTAGGTCGGCGGCAGCGGCCCAGGCGTCCACGCGAGATGTTGTATGAGTGAAGTCATGGAACTGATCTTGCATGCGCATTAACGTACTGAAGAATACTTGCTTGAGTGTCTCAAGTTCGTCGAATACGAGGATGTCATATGGAGCGAAAGTGTACATCAGGAAGATATGGTCGGAGCAAGTCACTTCCGAGGCGTGGACGACTTCGTTGAGGCCGCCACGTGCCGCGATCATGGCATCCATACCTTTAAGGTGGATCTTGCGAAACTCTGTCTGGTGCACAATGGATTGAAGAACACTGCCTACGGCTTCGTCCGTCGTGGTGTTGGGGTCGGAGAGGATGTTTTGGAGGCGTTGCAATGCCCTCTCTTTGCTTCGGTAGACGATGGCGCTTGATTGACCGGCTTTACGACTCAACTGATCCGCGGCTTTAGTGATAGCCCACTGAAGAGGGACCTGGAAGGCCATGTTGTACTTGATGAGAGGTCCTTGAAATGTGTCGGGTTGGAGTTTCATGCCGAGGTCGTCGCCGAGCACTGAAGTGAACCCTAAAAGATATTAACGGAGACAAAAAGCATCACTTTACCACCTACAGAAATGAACGAGTCGCTGCTCTTCCAAGTCCAGATAGAATGGAAATGGTTGGTATACGGGAGACTTGGTTATTCGGCATAGCTGGTGAAACAACTCCTCAAGACTTTCAGGTTCAACTTCAGGGTCCTCGTTGGTCTTCTTTTGCGCAATGCTGTCGCTGGAAGTGACATCTTTTGAGCCTTTCCGTTGGGGCACGGCCTTCCGTTGCAATTTCTCTCCTCCATCTCGCCAACCTGAGCCTTTGGCATCTTTCGAACCACGCCTGGCACTGGTAAGAGCAGATGTGGAAGTTCGCCGAGTCTTCTTGTTCAGCTGGTCATCCTGTGTCCTCTGAGCGGAATCCTTCTGACAGTCACCAGTTAAACCAAGTGTAGGCGGGGAAGAAGGTGCTGATTTTGACTTCGTAATTACCCGGCGTTGTTGGTGCGCGTACTTGGCGACCTGAGCATTGATCGAAGATAGAGTACTTTTGCTGTATCCTCCTTGCTGCTCCTCCGCGATAAATACGAAGGTATTTGGCATCGTTTATCTAGCATTTAGGTTGATACAGGAGCTGCTTGTACGGAAGCCGTTTTGAGATAAGAAGATGCAACGGAGGGACAAGCGAACTTCTCAGTCATGCATGACTCGTCGATCTTTGCCAATGAAATGTGGCGCTGACTTGAGCCGTTAAAAGACCTTAGAAGAAGGCAAAGAACTGGCTGTGATTGGTGGGCGCCGCAGTGGAGTGCTCGGTTACTCAGCGGTTTCCCCAATAGAGAAAAGCGCCACTAGGATATGCTTTAGCGGGATGCAACAAGACGGCCAAAAGGCTGGAGAAGCAAACAAAGTGTGCCGGAGCTTATATGTTGTGTGCGGAAGATATTTCGTAATGTTTACCCATGACGAGATTTTTTAGCTGACCATTCTGTGGAGGAGTCATTACTGCCCATGTACATAGAGTACATAAGCAACCATGATCCACATTTGTGGCTGCGTACCTCAAGTACTTTCAGATAACGTATGGAGATATGAGTATTTGGAATAGGAAGATTGAGTCTCGAAGAATCCTTGCGGTGGTGGAACACCTGATAATCATGCCAAAACAGACGTTTGCATAGCATTGTCCATTTGAACGAGCAATTTGGCAGGAGACTTGCCGCTGAAGTTCACCCGGAATATACCTTTCCAACACTGATGCAGCATTAGCAACTGAACGGCTTAGTCAATGAACGCAAGAGTATGGTGCAAAGAAGCTTGATGACTTATTGTGCATAGCCGGTTACGCCAATTGAGCCTCAACTACAAGTGCAACAACTGAGCAGAGAAAACCGGTATGACGAGAGCTGTCCGTCACTGAAGTAGCTGTCAGCAACTTCCGTCTGTTCAATCAGTAATACGAGAATCCTAATCGGTTGACATTCTTTGCTCAAACATCATACAGACTATACGGCCTTTGCAAAACTATCAGCTAAGAAGAGTAGTTGGATAGAATGGCATGTGCCAGATGGCTGAAACAATACGCTTTGGTTTGTGGTAGTGAAACCCATCAGTATGCAGTTATGCAAGAAATTCTCGAGCCAGATGAGCATTACAACGGAGTATCGTTGAAATTTTTGTTCGCGAAATCGACCGAGATTAGACGGTCCTACACCCGACGAGGTTCAATGTCAGATCTTTGCACAAAATTAACAGAACCAGGTTTCACGCCGGATGTTGATGAGCCTTCTGCGAGACAACTGAATGAAAAGGTCAATGAGTTAGGCAAAGCAAACCAGCCCGAAGCTTTGTTACCAGGAGGCGGTCTTGATACAGCTAAGTCATAGATGGTGCTGGTTATTTGGTGATGTCGTAAGATTTGCTTCGGTGATAAATTTTAGTGTTTGAGACGTAGCATATCTACCAACATGCGTTTGATCTGTCCGTATCGACAATGAACTTGCAGCCGATCCTCAAACAATTATGAAAAGAGATGTTTGTAGCCTGTCGATGTTGACCAAGTACCTAACGATACAAAGAGTGCAAGAGCCGATGCATGGGAATGGATGCCGGAGGATGCGTCCAGCTGAAATTGCGCTAGTACTATTATTGTTAAGCCAGGGCTCCATTTTTCTCTCGCTCGGATTGGATCATCCTATTCCATCTTGCAAAAATTCCTAGAAGCTCGCTGTCGCCAGCAAACCCACATTGTATTGGAAGTTTTGACTCTTTTCTCACAGATTACAAATTGAGCTTGCGGATTAGTGTTAACTATCCGAGCAGGAGCAAAAATATGACTATGGCATCAGAGCGGGCTTCCAAAAGACGAAAGCTAACACCTCCGGAGGAAGAACAGCGAGCAAAAGCATCGCGGGGACAAAATGGCCCACGCAAGACGAAGAAGCAGGGATTCACCATTGAAAATACAGAGGCAGAAAGCAAGAATGGTGAAAGTCAGAACGAGCAGGAAGACCTGCCATCAGTGAAAGGGCTAGACAGCAGCGGTAAGTTCGACAGGCGACATACGGGAGCAAGGAAGCTATTGCCCAACATTACGCATTCTTGCATGCCGTCCTACAAGAAACTGTTTGATCAGGCAGAAGGGACTGACAGATACCCTCACAGATCCCTCAATCCGCCGTAAGACACTTGCAGCAATCTTGTCCCACCTTGAAACCCGCTCTGCAACACGCCCACTAACAAAGACCGAGTGTCTACAAACGTGGCGCGCCTTTTATGTCGCTGTATACATGCACGATTCTAAGAACGCTATTTCCGTACAGAACCTGCTGCGAGATATTGCTGGCACGTTTGCCACCATCGCTCACAAAGACGACGAGCTTGCTGATTCCAGCAACCACGATAGCGAGGGGCAACAAAGCCCGTGGTTAGAACCTTATCACACCGCTTTCCACGAGACGATCATTCGTGAGTGGGCTAGTATAGATTCGCACCGGATGAATAAGTACCTTCTCTTGATCCGATTTGTCGTGCAACAGCTGTTCAAGGTCTGTTTTGTGCCGCAGCTCTCGCTCAAGAAGGAGCAGGTCAAAGCAGCGAAGACGGAGGGAGCCAGCCTAGGTGGCGACATCCTCACCAAGATAAGGTTAGAAGCGGCGCAGACGAAAGCCGTACCGATCTTGAACACGCTACGCACTGTCGGCCCTCTCAATGCAAAAGATCCGAAGATACCAAATGGTTTCCGACTGCATGTCCTCGATATCTGGGCTGATGAATTATTCAACACTTTATCTACGCTCGAGTTTAGGAGTGAGGGCGAAATTGAGGAGCATGAATTAGCAGTGAAGTCCGTTACGGCTTTGTTTCGAGAGCCGCTGTCAAAGGTTACGGAAAGTAACAGTGGAGCACAGCGTAATGTACGCATGCGAGCAAAGGAAGCCATTGAGGATTTCGATGACAAGGTTGCAACGTTATTGAAAACAATCACGAAAGACCAATCTGAGTGATGGCGCATGCGCAAAGCATTCTAATACTTAGCCAAAAATTTCCTTTGCGCGACTGTCTCCTGCAATTACGATCGTTGTCTTCCTTGCCCTCCGAACACTGGTCCGAGGCTCATTACCAAAAACACTTCTTCAGTCCACTTCCAAAGCCACGGGTCTCAAGCGGAGAATCTTGAATCTCCACCTCAATTGATGCTTGTCGAAGGGTGGGCGCCTTTGGTCACTCGAATTCAGGACAGAGCGGGAGAATTTACCCTGGCTGACATCTACCACGCCGTTCAGAAGGCACCATGTTTTAGGTCCAACACTCTCTGGTTTTACATAACTATTTGTAAGATGATACGTTGGACTACGAAAGCCACCAACTACAGCAATGTCGATATGAGCACAAAACGAGGCATTCAGAAGTCGGTTCCGCATCAACGTGCCGTTTTCGACAGAAGAGTAGGCCCTAGTTGACCAAGGTCTGAGGGAAGGAGAGTAATATGATCAGGGGAAGACACCGTTATGTATTCCTGAGTTCACTTCTTGCAAACTAGCAATGCTTGCCAGACTCCTTGCCTTGCATGAAAGGACTTGATCTCATCTGGGAGATTTTCGAATAAGAATGGCGTGTCATGGTTTCGGAGTTTCAGAATGGCAAGCGAGAGTTGTGTAAAGGAGCAGAAATAAGGTTACCAGGAGGATGCTGGGGACATGGTGATAGTTGATCAGTCAGTTGATTCATTGTTCGTCCGAAGTGATCGGAATGAGTCAAGATGTGGTGTTCAGGATTACACTAGTTATACGATAGAACGCTGCGATACTGCTGATGAATCCTACCTACTTTCCCACTCCATATCCAGAGACGTCTCCTCAGCGCTATTGACAATAAAATCCGACATCTCCAATTCCCTCTCAAAGTACACAATTAGTCTAGAAGCTTATCTAGATTCGCTGACGGAAAACCGAAACATCCAGAAGGAGATCGTCCACTACAAATTGATCATGAAATCATTCTGCCTGCTTGACCTTACCAGCTTTTAACGTTCCTTTTGACAACTTCCAGATCCACAAGCACACGAAGAGCAATATATCGAAGAACGAAAACACCAAGCTACCGCCAAAGACAAGTGAGTGGTACGTCCACGCGTTTTTCGCATCGAGATGTCCAACCTGACAAGCAATTGCCCAAGGAAGAACATATAACAGATTCGACGCCAATGACTGATAAAGATACCACCTTGGCATCGTTGCGAGCAGAATAGTGGCTAATTGAGTACTCAAGGCGTAAAAGATGTAGCACCAGTCGATTGTCTGCCACATATGTGCAGTGATGCTTGCGACGGTATCAGAGTTCGAGATCCAATGCGCGAATGGCTTTGCTCCAAGCACAGAAAGCAAAATGCATAATGGAATTTCAACGGCTAGGGCGATCAAGCATGACACTAGAGCAGGCGTTATGATGTGTTTGGTCTGGTGTCTGGTGGCCTTGGCTCGGAGTGCTTGTCCCGAATCTTGTCGGAATTGGCCCCATCTGTGGCCGATGAAGGCGAGAGATGACGCCTCAAGAGTTTGCACGGGGACCATGACTAGTCCCCACCTGATGGTATTGAATACCGTCCATGCTGTAGCGTAATCAAGTCCCATGGAAACAATGTTTGAAACCAACCATAGATATAGCGCATTTCGCACCGCGGACTCAACGAAAGTGAAGATGCCCGGTCTCAGAAGAACAAAGAAGGCCCTTAGAGTCGGCCGACTCACCGTCCCTATCGTATGTACTTTCCGAAGTTTTGCCACTATCCAAAGGAAGTACGCAAGGCCTGCAAATGCTGCAACCATATCGCAAGCAAGACGAATGGCAGCTTGCGTATTGGCAGATGGTCTGAAGCTTCCGACATGAAATGGTGAGAGCAAAAGCAGGTCCAGGACAATGTTGATGATGAATCTCGCCGTGCTGATCACCAGCGGTACATCTGGGTGATCGAGTGCTCGCGTAGCGTTCGACACAGCATACTCCAGAGCACCGCTGAACGTCGAAAATGCACTTAACCGGACGTATGTGAGACTTGCATCGCGTACTTCCTCAGGCACAAAAACGCCTGCAAAATTTCGTGCTGCACCTAGAATAATCAGGCTGACAATAAGACCGAGAAGTGATTGAAATGCAATTAATGTCTGAGATAGTCCAATGCGTGATGAAAGCGATCTTGATGCATTGTCACCGATGACAAGCCATGCTGCACGTGGTAGGCCTTCGTTGATAACTTCCGCTACCACACCGATATATGTGTAGGCATCGACGGTGACAACCATGGAGCTATCGATGCCAGCAATCCAGAATTTTGAGAGCGTGCCATACAGAGCAGGAAGAAGGAACGATATGAAGTTGATTAATACCGCTCCGGAGAATCTGTCTTCGTTTTAGCTATCTTTACAGATTCGTGAACGTTGCTCAGTTACCTCTTGCGACTCAATTTTTCCAGTCGAAAATCTTTCGGTTGTGGCCCATCTTGGGGCGGAAAACGCTCAGCGACGCCTTCATTAATAACATGAGAGGTTTTTGGTGAAGGCATTTTAGAATCAGTTCAGTTGTAAAATGTACATTTTTCATGTCCTTATCATTTCGAGGTGTCCTGATGTTGAGGAAGTACAGTTGCCAAGCATACCCCTCTTGAACCTCGTGTTAAGGACTAGGGTACACTTCTCAGGCTGTTCGCAGACCATCGCTTCTATCTGCTTGCACATGGTAATCACTAGGGTCGGCGAACAGGAACAAAGACACAACTT
This sequence comes from Neophaeococcomyces mojaviensis, assembly GCA_030247915.1. Lineage (NCBI taxonomy): Eukaryota > Fungi > Ascomycota > Eurotiomycetes > Chaetothyriales > Neophaeococcomyces > Neophaeococcomyces mojaviensis. The sequence continues at coordinate 21,015 of JAPDRQ010000231.1, read as the reverse complement.
AAGCAAGAAAAGGAAGCAGTAGAACAATTTTCGAATGGATTGTATCCTCCCGTAATTAGCGCGTTGTAGCGGAAAGTTTGTTGAACGATGTGCCGCAGGTGTACCCGTCCACAATGCACAATCGAACTTACGCTTAATAATAACTGAGATAAAGCAAGCACATTAGTATATACCGTTTCCTTTCTAGAATCTGCTCATCACGAATCTATACGCATCCTCACACCCCTATGGCCAGAACGCCCCTTGCGCTCGGATGGGTATCACAAAGCTCTATGACAAACAAGCCTGACCCAAGACATTACCCACCGGCCTTCCTTAAGTTCCCTAACATCCTTTGCATATTCTTCAACCTCTCTCTCTCTTTTATAAGGGTGGCGTTCGCAAACCTTCTTATCTCGTTTCTTCCCCAGTCCTCCCTCCAACTCGTCCAACCTGCAAGCTCGCCCAGCACAATCTCCTGTGTGTATCTAAGCTCTTTCCCCTTAGTCTCAATCTCCATCTCCGCTTCAATGATTTGCCTTTCAGTATCCCTCATCGAGCGAAGCCGTGACTCCTCCATGCCTGGCAAGTTTATATTAAATGGTCCTTTCCTGGGCGCCGAGCTCGACGCAAGAGAGGAGCGATGCCGCTCAAGCCCTTTTTGCGCGGCGCGTATTTGGTTAGCAAGAGACGAGGGTCGAGTCAGGGCAGTCTGCATTGCGGCGATTGTAGTTTGGAAGGATGTCAGTGCGGAGACGTAAGTGAAGAGCGGTGAGGAGGGAGGTTCGGTGTGCAGGAGGGCGGAATATCTAATGAAGGCATTGATGTGTGCTTGCGGCAGGGTCGTCGATGGTGGACCAAGTGTAGCTACTATGCTCGCAGCCAGTGTGAGTGATTCAGCAATGTCGTTAGTGGCTTGGTGGTAGACATGACCTTTTCGGACTATGCTCCGGGTATTAACATTGAGCCGTCGGATCACGTCGCGCGAATGCGATACGACAGAGTCCACGTCTGTCAGGTCGAGTTTTGAGGTAAGTGGTTCGTAATCATCGGCTATTCTTTCGCGCAGGAAATCGATTTTAAGTTTTGACCGTATTTCAATTTGGTTGGGTTGCATGTCAGGGACAAGGAAAAACTCCCACAAAACTTCGTGAGTTGAAAACGTGGGGTGCATCATCAATATTTTGAGAAACCGGTCCAGTTGTATCTGCGTGTCAAGCAGAACAGCTTTTGAAGGTTTGGAATGAACTTGGAATGCGGATCGGAAATTATTGGGTGCCAGCGCAGGCATGTATGAAGCAGGATGATCCTGAGAAAGCCATTTGATAAGATTGGCAAAGTCTGACAACGACCTACGACTTGTAGTGATGGTGTAGGTGTTGCTTGAGATCTCATTGTGAGGCGCGCCAGATTTAATGATGTATCGTGTTGTGCCATCCTCAACGAAAAAGGACCTTACAATGGATGTAATACGCCCTGTTGCATCCGGAGCTTGTGACGTTGCTGAGTCAGAAAATAGGGTCAAGTCATCGATACGATTTCGCACCTCGTCGTCCTTAGCTAGCTCCACTGCTGTCAAACCGCGAGCTTCACGCAGGTAGAGGTCTACCCTCGGGTCGCCAAAAAATATGCGGACAATGTCAATGCGACCATATTTGCTCGCTAGCATTAGAGGTGTAAATTTCTTGTCGTTCATGCTGTTAGGGTCCATGTCGCAATGCTGCAAAACGCGATGAATAATCATCGGATCGTTCAGGATGTGCAGGATCGTATTGCCTTTGTTGTCTGTATGATCATCTAGGTTCAGAGCTTTGCCATCTCCTTGTGCGTTCTTCGCGGCTAGCAGAGCATCAGATACCATGCCTGCGTAGTTTTCGTGGTCATAGCTGCGACATATGGCGAACAACGGTGTGTGGCCGATCTTGTCTTTAAGCCTCCATGGCAACCTGGGAGCAAGCCTCTTAATTAAAGCAGGCATATTGAAGACGTAGTGGGCACTTGACCTACCACGATCATCCTGGCGAGCTAGATACTCTCCAAACCTGAGCAACTCAACTTTTCGTTCGACATAAGTAAGAATGATGTCAACCAACTCAGTATTCGATAGCTGTATGGCGGCACTCAACAATGTGGTTCCTTCTGAAGTTACATCATCGAGGACAGTATCAGCCGCATAATGCTCATCCAGGCTCAGGAGATACTTCAAGGACTTTGGCTTCTGAGCTTCGACAGCCATCATCAGAACTGAATTGCCAGTAGCGTCTTGTGTCTGGGCTAAGCTTGGAATAGATGTATCGCCTTCAATCCCACTCAACGTGCTTTCCAGAGTCGCCGCTCGTGACAGCATTGACATTGAAGAGGAGATAGACATGCTTCTAGCATCCATCTTGACTTTCTTTTTCTTCTTCTTTCGCTCTGAGACGCTCGAGCTTTGTGAAGCCTGAAATGGAAATACGTGAGCCAAATTTCCGTTTTCCTGGCCATCTACAGAATCTAAGCCGTTAGGCAAAAACTCCACGGATAGATTGGACCGTGTAGAAGTCCGAGACAGCGTTGGACGAAGTTTGGCTGGCTCAATCTCTGCCGGTTCTTCAACTAGCACAGCACTACTCGAGCCTTCGAATATGTTTCGAATGTCATCGACATGCCCTGACTTCACAGCATCCCACAAGAGTTGATTCTGCTTGGATGCTTTCCTTAGCCCGCCCGCGTCTGTCGCTAGGTAGGCCAGCACGGCTTCAAGGGTGCTGAGAGCGTAACCAATCTCTCCACTTTCAACGTCATCGATGAAGATGAATTTTTGCATGTAAGAAAGTCGAGCTTGCAGATGTCGAACCTGCGACCTGATGACAACAATGAGAAGTAGTGAGACCAGGACGTCTGCATTGATGGTCATCGCCACAGCTCGCTTCTCTTCGTCTGAAATGCCATGTGGCTCAGATACAACTTTCTGGGTTTCAAGAAGCACGTCCAGCATCTCTTGGGGGCTACCCGCCACGCCCATTTTACGGAATGCCAGTACGCCCTTGTCGATGCGGCTCAACAACTCCCTTTTGGCTCTCTTTCCCTCTTCGAGAGCTATGCCAACTTGCGAAGCATCGAGACAGTCCATTTGCCGGATCCTCCTATCCAAATCATGATCCTCACTTCTGTGAAATGCGCACAATCGAGGGAAAAGCAACATGTCATGCACTGATTCAGCGATGTATCGCTCTATCAAACGCTCCACTGTTGGCCCCGTCAAATCTGTAGTTGCGCCCAATAAAGAAAGCTGTTGCTTGTCCACTCCCTGGAAAAGGTCAATGCCTGCCGTGACAGCTGTCTCAAGAGCTCTCCTCATTAAATCCTCATCGTCCTCGAAGTACGCTGCGGAATTGAATGGCAACTTCACCGCTCCATTCGACCTGGACTCGTCACTATATGCTCCTGCAAATACGTCGCTGTTGAAAACTGGACTGATGGGAGTGATGGATCTAGTGCCTGCATCATCGGACAATGAAGATACAGTCGGTGCTTCTGAGTTCGAGAATGAAGGGGTGAATGATGGCGCTCGGGAGGGAGGCGGGGGAAGCGGTTTGCCCAACTCTTTTCCGAACTCGTTGAACATTCGCTCCAATCCTGGCTGCATTTGCCTGGCTATCATGGGAAAGTTGTTCAAAAGATCATTAAAGGTCTGAATATCCTTCTTTTTTGGCTGCAGAAGCCTGTCTGATGTGCTCGACGTGGATGGCTCGGTGCGAGGTCCAGGAGTCAGTAGTGGTACTGTAAGATTGAGCTTCTCATATGAGCCAGTCAGTGGCCTCGAAATGTGGAAGACAAGCCATTGCTGCTGGTCACTGGACGGTGACTGGTAGATCTGATCATACAGCAGTTGTGCTTGGGTCAAAGACTTGAAGCCCTTATTGCTGTATACCATATTCTCCTTGATGACCACGGTCCTATTATTGACGGTTGAATATGTTTTCGCCTTGCTGCGGCTTTCACGTACACTATTCTCCTTGACATTTTGTTCTGGCGTGATGCGTAGTATGTGGCTTCCGAGAAAATCTTCGTCCTCAACGAGATCGGCATATTGCTTTCCGTTGTCGCCATCTTGAGCATTAATCAGAGAGTCTGTGGTCGGAACCAGTAACACATAATTCTGAGCCGATAGTGCTTGACTTAATACGCTACTCTGAAAGAGCGCGCGAACGAACGGGTTCAGCACTGGCATCCAGGCACTTCAAGCCTGAAGCTGTGAAAGGAAGTTGTCCTCATCGGTCACTTTATTACAGTAATGCGCAAGAAGTTGAGGTATCGCGGAGACGTTGTGAGAAGCGAATGGACAGCCCTTAGTCTTAAAATATGGTGCTTCTAGCGAGAAGATCCAACTATCACTTGATTGTAGTTTGTTTGCAACGTTGCGTACGTCAAGGTAAGACTGCGACGATTGAGCTCAGCCTGCGAAACCACGTCTGGGGACCATTCTCTGGAGTTGATCCGCTATCACGTGCAGTGGACGGGGCTCGATCAGCGTATCCATATCATTTACATGTGACGAATTTTGACCACTGGTGGGGCACCCCTATTTTTGTTCTACGTCCACCATAATTAGCAAATAATACGACGATGGGAGAACAGGTCTGCCTGAAATTTTACACTCCTCGTATGCTGATTGACCGCGAGATGGTGCTTCTAGGGGTATGGCCAGGCAATTGAGAGCACCAATGGCTGCCAGACGGACTTGCTCTTTGTCGGTCACCTCGTAATTCCTAACCAGCTTCTCTGCTGCCACGGCTAGGTGGCCCCAAAGACAATGCGTACATGAGGTAAGCAGAGTCGCAAAGTAAAATGGTTGTTTAGTCGGAGTAGCGGTCTGTTTCATTCTTTCCATCAGCCACAACGTATTGGAACCATGCACAGAGAATCTCCAACACCACAAGAAGCGACCAAACTGCTAAAGGTCAAACACATCTCGCTGGAATTCGAAGATCATGCTCATGCGCCTGCCCATGCAATGTTTCTCGTCAACTCATGCGTCGTAGCAGCCTTGTCCTTGAATCAATCAGAACGTGGTTCCTTCAGGTGGTTGAGGCAGCTTCTTGTGTTGGGGCAATGCCATGTATCTCCTCAATTCTATCAATACTGTTTCCATTGTGTAATCCCTCTTCCAATTTGCAAGACACGGCAGCTTTGAAGGATCGACCTTTCCATTTCTCGCATCGACACATGGTAGATTGACTTTGGAGACGAATTGAAGAACCGGGGGCTTATCTGGATAGTCGCTGTCGCAATGAATGTTCACACTGTAGATTCTGTTCTCGTGGACGCTCTGTGGCCTTGTCAACTGCATATCTTATACCAGCGTAAATAAACGTACGTGAGGTGGACCGAGGATTGTGCCATTCCAGTTCGACATCATCAGGTCGTCGCCATCAGCCAGGCCATACGAGCATGCCTCTTGTCGCATAGTTAGATTTTGTAGTACGTCTTCAGCAAGGATCGACTCACCAGCACCCAAGCCTTTTTCACCCTTCTCGAGCTCCTCGAGAAGTCTGAAGTTGCGAGGTACTTTCGCAGCCATTATTGACTGCCTCTCTCAAACCGATAACAGAGATGTGCTTGATGTAAGAGGAGGGGCCTTCTAGCAGGGCAGATAGTTAGACAAACATGACAAACAACGAGGCCTATGGTGGGCTGTTTCCACCATTGCGCTCGCCTTGATGCCTGAAACAGCTCGCCTTGGCATTTTAGCCTCATCAACCCTTCAAATCCGACACGTACACATCTTCATACCAATTCCAGCCCTTGCTACTGTCAGCTTGTCGCCTGGCAACTCGCATATAGAGAGCTGTCACTCATTGTCACATCTTCGTGCAGCATTCACCCGCCTTTTCTGTCGCCCGGAAGAAGACACGATGATACAAGAGGACGAATATGACAGCAGCATTCCTGCAGTCAGAACTCGTGAGTCTAATATCAGACTCCAAACGGAAGAACAACGATGTTAGAACCGCTGCCGAAAGGTCCTTGACTGACCTCAAAGCTATTTCAGTGACTTCGGAGACGCAGCTTGCAGGAGACTTGATCAGAAAATCTCATTTTATTGATCCCTTCCTACTCGCTTGCAAATCCCAAAATGTCAAGCTTGCCAGCAGTGGAGCAGCAAGTCTACAAAGACTGGTTGCAAGTACTGCCATTCCGAGGTCGCGCTTGCCAGATATCTTGCAGTCGTTTGAAGAAGCTGTATCTCTCGCGCTCGAAGTACAGCTGAAGATCCTTCAGACGTTACCCTTTCTGTTACAACTATATGCTGAGGATCTCCATGGCGAGGCTATGTCAAGAACACTTGGCGTCAGTGCGGATCTCTCAAGCAGCAAGATGTCCATGGTGAGCAGTACTGCTGGAGCCACTTTTCAACAGCTAGTTGCTGCCGTCTTTGAACGGGCTGCAAATACAAAAACTGCTAGCCGGCAGGACGATGAGGATCACGACAACAAGGCAAAAGACCGGGAAGATGCTCTTGCGGTGTTCATCGATCTTTGCGCACTGTTAACGGAGAGGCAAACGCGATTTGCTCGGCTGGAAAATCTGCCACCAGCTTCTGTGCTTGAAACATTAGAAAGCCTACTTGCCTCTCATGGAGACTTCGTCCTCCGCTATCCGGGCGCACACAAGGCCTGTGAGAGCTCATTGATTCCAGGACTCTCTGCACTTATTGAGAATAGTGCGAGTTTTGGCATTGTCGCCCGCGCGTTTCGTATACTCTTCACCCTTACCAGTCAACATCTTGGTTCTCTCAAGACTTCAATCGCTGAAGCGTTGAAGATCATTCTCAAGATCTCTGATCGTGTTGACAACCATAAATGGAGGCGGATCCTTGGCCTCGAATTCTTCAGAGGTCTTTGCTCTGATTATGATGCCCTGAGCAACGTGTTTGCTGCCTACGATCTCGATGACGGTGGCCCGGATATTGTCTCAGGACTTATGGCCTCACTAGTTCGAACAGCATCAGAAGACCCTTCTTTGATTGGTCTTGGCAGACAATCGACCATACCTACGTCGATGAATGCGGATAGCAGTGGAGAAACTGCGGGCACAGCAGATGTTCCTGGGTCTGGCATGGCCGTTGGTAGTGTGGCTCAGGCTACTAATGCAACCACGGGTATCAGCGCCGAATGGAGTACGATGCCTACACCGTGCTTAGATCAATTCGATCGATCAGCGCCTCCCGAGGTACCGGTCACTTATGTCTATACGCTCGTACTCGGATGTACATCTGCCTTCTCCGATGGTTTATCCAAGTTCGTCATGCCGCTGAGTATGCCGAAAAGGAAGCTGCCATCTAAGATCGAGGACCTAGAAGCCGACGAGATGAGTGAGGGAGAACCGAAGCGAAGGTCATCCATCCGAAATGCGTTAGGATCTCAAAAATACCAACAACTTGTCAATCCATTGACCCGACAAGATTTAGGACAGCGCCCAGACATCGAAAATTGTGCCAAAATGATCGAAGCATGTTGGCCTGCTATCCTAGCAAGTTGCTCTACGTTCCTCAATGCTGCTTTGGACTCTTACTTCTACCATATCCTAGTCCGAACTGTGCAAAAGCTTACGCAAGTCTCTGGAGTATTGGAACTGTTCACGCCGAGAGACGCCCTGCTTACGACGCTGGCCAAAGTCTCTGTGCCAGCAAATGTCTCGACCCTAATGAATGCCCTATATGGGACAAAACTCGCACTACAACCGGAGGCTAATGACGAGCAGGAAACTCACGATGTCTCCAAGAAGCCTCCAGTTCAGAATACTCCTAGACAATCTGTTGATCTAATACCTCAAACACTGAACGTGCGCAACCTGCTTTGCCTTCGTGCACTGCTCAATCTAGGAATCGCTCTCGGGCCCACTTTGAGTGAGTCTGCATGGACGATCGTCTTTCAATCATTGTCTCAGGTTGAAGCATTAATGTCAGTCGGGACTACCGCCCGGTCAGTCCAGACTAGCACTACAGCATCAGATACGAACGACGGTCCGGCTCCTACAACTTTGGCTGGCGAGTTCTCTGCTGTCGATGTTGCGCGAAAGCGAATGATCGAAAGCACCAAGACGTACTCGGACTCTGCTCTCAAATCTGTTTGCAAAGCGCTTTTTGAAATGATTGAGGATGTCATGCCAGCCCAGAGTGTGGACTCCGTAGGCAAAAATGGAAGACTGCGGCCAAAGGCACCAATACATAGGTCAACTCGGAGTGTCTCTGGCAATTGGGCTAAAACAGCTACACTTGACATCGAAGTCCAATTCGTCCTGAAATCGATCGGACGGCTCGCATCCGTTAACCTGTATCGTTTCGAAAATGACGGCTCCGCTGCAGCTTCATGGGACTTGATTGTGGCTCCTCTGCTACGTCTTCAAAGCAACAGCAGACTACAGCAGCATTCACGTCTTCAGGCTGCCACCATCATCGATGGAATTGTCGTCGAGTCCTCAAGAAGTCAAAGCACTGAAGGACTCGATGCCGAAGAGTCAATGCTCCTTCGGTACGGGATTCCAGCATTTGGCAAGCAGCTTGAAAACATCACAGCCAGAACTGCGATTAGCAGCATCGGAGTTGAACTGGAGATCATACAACTGATGCTTGGTGCTCTTGAAAATGTTGTTGGCAGTCGTGGAGAGAGCCTGAAAAGCGGTTGGAACGGAGTATTTCAGATACTTGGCTCTGTTGTCGATAAGGGAGGCTTGAGATACAAGGCACAAGGACCAGAATATTCATTGTCATCTGCTGAAGCTCGCATGAAACTGTATCCAGCAGCTTTCAAGGTTGTTCAACTGATCGTCTCGGATTTTTTGTCCACTCTCGAAGATCAGTCGATGTCAGCACTGTTTGATCTCTTTGAAGCCTTTGGCAGTCAAGACACTGATCTGAACATGTCACTGACCACAATCGCCCTTTTCTGGAATGCCATTACGTTAATCCTGAGTCGATGTGACCGCTTGAGCGAGATTACGATACCTTCCGACCCTGAACGAAGTAGCTCGATTTCGAATCTTTGGCAAGTGGGGCTCGTTGACCTTTCAGGTCTTTGTAAAGACAATCGGTCGGATGCACGAACTGCAGCAATGCGAATGCTATCAAAAGTTATTGAGGCTTCCATTTCCAAGATGCCATCAGAAACATTCAACTCCTGCTTCTCTATGATTTTTCTTCCCTTGCTTGACTTCTATAGCGAGCGTTGCTCCTCCCAGGACGACACGTGGCGTCAATCTACTCTCAACCTCATCGAAGATCTCACCAAACATATTCAAGGAAATGCAACCTTGTTAATTGAGGCTGAGGGTTTCCCTAAGACCTGGCTTCAACTGATACAAGTTTTTACTCATCTACTTAAAACCGGAAACATGCGCACTTTGTCGACCACTTTTAGTTCACTGTCAGATATGATAGTGGCTTTCCGCCAATCTGAGAGTGGAGCAAAATTTTCCGGCAATGAGAAGCTGTTGAGAGCGACCTGGAGCCTTTGGAGGGACCTTTACCCGGCCAGTCTTGAGGTTGAAACCCCTAATCAGGAAGCCCTTGCTGCACATGCAGGTCTTTTAGTCGAGTTGACTGCAGGTAACTTAGAGAGAATTGCAGGATACAAGGACGCTGTCAACGATATTATGACATTTATCACAAAATCGGTGTATGAGGCGAGGCACGAACGGTACACAATGGATGTCAACAGAGTTTCACCAGACCAGGAACGCATCCTGCAGATACTTGGTATCTTACAACGACTGATGAGGGAGAACAAGATGGATTACGCTCAATACTTGCTGTACATTATTCGTAAACTGGTAGTGGAGACAAATCGTGATCCACCCCAGGCTGGTGCTATGGCTTTCAGAAAGCCGACTGGCATAGCGTTTGCAACAGCATGCATAGGGAACCTCAGGATACTCATTCAAGCAGCATCAACTGCCGAGGACTTCATCAAAAACATCCCTGCGAAAGCGATCATAGATTTAAGCGCGACTTCAGCGGGCACAAAATACAGCCACTTACCGTTCAACCCAAGCAAACCACTGTGGCAGGTCGCAAGTCTTCTCGGCAGCGAATGTCTCACCGCATTCAGGTCTCATTGCATCGAGTCTCCGCATCAACAGTTCTCAGATATCGGTGACTCAATCAATGCATTTCTGACTTCAGTCCTTTCAACGCCACACCTCGAGGCCCTTCCGCCAGATAATCGACCATCTAGCGAAAAAATTCGAATAGACACAGATTTCGACATCCTGCGCCTTCATGAAGTGCATGCCGCAAGCCACATGATCCTTACTCACTATCGCACTTCTGAACTGACCCTCAGACAATATATTCTAACGCTCTTTCACCACTGCCTCGTTGCCCGCCCTTGGTATGACGATCTTCCCCAAGATGTGACGAACAATCCTCTTGAAAACTTTACAACCCTCCGCCGTGGCTCAGTCCGACGTCCTGACTTGCCCATCCGAACGCGAATCTATTCCGAAGCTCTTAAGACACTCCTCAGCCTTGTCTCCAGTTCATTGACCGACAAACACAGTGGAAATTCGTCAGATCAGAATTTGACTTTACGCCTCGCGACCCTGGCAGCGCCCTATACTCTTCTCCGCTTGGTATTGCCCCTCAAAACCTTCCTCGCCGACCAACCGCTCCGTTATCTCACACCACCACCGGCTGCACTCCTCGCCGATCTGAATATGACCTTGAATACGTACCTCTCTCTGCGTACCCTCGACTCAGTATTTATGCCTTGCGCTGAGGCGCTCGGCTGCAACACAGCCACCACGATTCAGGTAGATGGCAAGAGCCACTTGAGGATTATGTACAGCTTCATCCAGCGGTTCTCAGACTTTTGGCACAAACTGCCACGACTCAAGAAAGGGCATGCCTGGCAAGATCGACCGGATGGACAGGGGGTGGAGGCTGCCTTGAAAAGGTGGAGGGAGGTCGTGGCTGAAGGCTGGGGTCCGCTCTCCCATCCTGAACAGGAATAAGTGGATATGATCTACTGTAAAAATTGGCAACACAGAGAACGGAAGATGGTCTTTTGAGCCGTTCGTGCAAACAAGAGACGAGTTGGACTCTGTCCACCATCTGCGTTTTGGCAGACTGGAATCTACTAACAAGAGTGGAACGCATTCGGGATTAAACTGTCTAATGTGGCAATAGGCTTGGACTCGGATGTGGGTGCAGACATGCTAAGATGCCAGACGCCTACAACATAATGACCGCTGGCACAAAATAAAAGCTGTTGTGATGATAATATGCTTTGAAATTCAGAGGTTAATATTTTTTCGCGCCAGCGCACTTCAGAGTTTCATTTAGGCGTTCATAAATCTGCAATTGCGCCCTTTGAGTGACTTCGGGATCTATCGAAGACTCCACGAGCAGCTATTCTGTGGCCGTGGAGATCATATGCCATCCCTACATTGACAGCATCATTAACAAGAGCCAGGTGCTCTTCCAACTTAGTCCTCAGCATTTAATTTAGTGGTGTCGAGGTTTCCAGCGTGATGACATGCCAATGCCCCTCGCCAGTCGAGGTCGTCGCTGAGTTGGTGTATGATTCTACCTCAATACATAGTGATAAGCATCATTTCTCATCTCGTTTTCTTCGTCGCTTGTGCGATGGAGGCAGGCTGACAGTGAAACCCTGCCAACGCCGGCTTGTCAATGATCTGCCTAAGTATGAAATGTGGAAACATCGTTGAAGCGTTGGAAACGATCTGGAAATTGCCCTAGACCCAGTGTAGCAACTAGATCGCTGACTTCGAGTTCAGACAAACGCTTGTCCGGTCATACTTTCCATTCTTGGATTCCTCGCAACAGTTTACTTTGTTCAAGACCCGACTTACAGGTTTCTCGATCAGGCTGGTGTTGGCGGCGATTGTTCGGGTTGTTTTCCACCAATGGAAGGCATGTCAATTTGCAGATGTTGTGCATTCTCAGGTGCTTGTCTGAAAAGCACTATTTCAGACTGCTTGAAGTAACGTCTTGCATCTATCGGAGAAGCCGGTATGTTAGTTGCGAGAGCTGAATCGGAACTACGAGAATTTTCGTGGGGGTGTGTTCAATAACCGATAAGGACCCAGGCGAGAAGTGCGTGAGGAGCAAATTCTAGGTCACGTACCTTCATCTATGAGTACCAGGCTGAGATAGTAGCGAGTCGAGTATTTCTTGTTGACTTCGCGGAAGGTTGGTGTTAGATCGAAGCCGCCGAGGAAGAGTCGGATTGGAATTGTTTCGCCTGAAATGTCATCAGTAAAGGTGCATAAACAGTAGACTATGGAGGATTTACCTCTCGACGGGGAGCCATCCATGATCTCGAATCTCACCAACGTCTCACTCTCGTTGTATTGGTTTGGCGCAACGCCAGTAGTCTCTCTTCGGATGATGGAAAGTTCCATATGCTTGATTTTTAACCTTACCAGCAAGAAGTATATACGGCCAACAATAACATCCTTCAGATGATACTTGCTCTTGGAGTATTCAAACTCGATATGAAGACAATCTTCAATACCCACGTCCATCTTGATTGAGCTGTTGGTCTCGGGCGGTATGCGGTAGGAATACACCCAGATGTCCTTTTCTCTTATCACATCTTGCATCCGCCTTGACACTGTGACCCGAACGAAGTATCGCAATCTGACATTGATGCCGTTGTACGACTCGTATTGTTTCTCCACGTTCTTGAAATTGAATGGGAATGTCTGCGGGTGCTGAAGCTCACCAGGCGCAGCTAGCTCTTGTCCGAGAGAAAGGAATTCGTAGTGGTTGCCTCGATCAAAGAACATCTCTGGCACCTCAATAAGTCCTGAACACATTGTTGATATCGATGCCACTAACCAATGAGACCTATGAATTGCACCTTGATGCCCGTATGTTCCAACCGTCTGCCATCTTTCGGTCGGACTGTGACAGCACCTTTCACAGACTCTCCGTCAAAATACAACGGAGCCTTTTCCTTGCGGTTCTTGTCAAGCTTAACGTCGATTGTAGAGCGATCATCTCCATCCTCAAGAACGATGTCGATATCCACCGGTGTGGAAAAGAAGAAAGAGGTCATCTTGCTGGAGCTGTTGTAGTTGTAATTGACTTGATCGGATGCTCCCACGCGCGGTCAGAATAATCGATGGACCTGGCTGCTTGACACGGTTCACCGGCAGGTTCGACAGCTTTTGTTGGTTGTTACTGCTTACCGGGGAGACGGCAACATCGTCATCTAGTAATGCGCAGCATTGACGAGGCTGAGCACATGCCTCTCAGCCTTGTGACAATATGCAAGCACAGCGAATATGCAAGCTGTCCATTCGTGTATAGAGTAATGCTCTACAGCTCTAACTAGGCAGGCAACCAGAATTATCAAGCCTTTGCTCACTCACAATCTTCTACCTCATTTTTGATCATTGATTTCTGCTTCTACACCTCAAGTCTGTCCGCCACGGCGTCAGTTCTTCCATCAATCCCGATGCGCGCTCCTTATCAATGAATACCCTCAGTGTAGTGAGTGAGCAACGGCACTAGGAGACGCTGGCCAGTTCCCAACTCACGCTGCTTACGCCCCCGTCGGCGATTGAAGGTGATCGGATATCCTCCCGTGCAAATCCGCCGAATCATGCACGTTTCGGGCAAGATCATCCGAAGTCCCGCAGTCATACGACAGCACAAGAGCAGCAGTATAATTCGGGGAAAGATTCTTGTGTCATGGTACATATGCAATGCGGACAAAAGCTTCTGGGACAAGGATTGGCTCTTTCGCGTAGATGTTTGTTGACCCGGGCTGCTTCAGCCCCTCCAAACTGCGACCCAAGCATAGCATCCGGGCACCAGACCAACGCGGAGCAACCTGCCCCAAACCGTCTTGATTTTTGTTCGCTCAAAAATTGACCGTGAGGAAGAAAACGCTGGATCCCGAGAAGGGTATCCGAAGTCCACTTTCCACTTCCCCAAACTCGTTTTGCCGGTTCAAACTTGCTCCCTCCACGTTATTTCACGCATCTACATCTCAACTTCCCTGATTCTAGGCAGATCTTTTGCGGCACACGCAAGTCACCTTGAGCACCAACACTCCGATTCTGTACTAGGTGGCATGCCGGACCTTCTGACGGGGCTTTGTTACACCTGGACTTGTTACTTCCCCGGGATTTAGGTAGGTCTTTGGCCTTGGCCTATTGCCTCGGATTGCCTATTATATGCGGCTCGTTTCCTTTCCACTTGGACATTCGTTTCAATTATTGTAGTCCATCTGATCAGCTGCCATCATTTTCGCTCACGCTACTGCAAACCGCAAAAGCCATCAAATACATATTTGATACAACTACGTCACCACAATTCCTTCTTGCTGAAAATGTTGTCAGCAGAATCTCTCCCCAGACCACATCTCTTCCGACCTATCTCTCCGTTACGAAAGACCAAACCTCTAAGAATGGAACCACCAACCTCGAGTCAAGACGTGGCCACTCACGCGACTGCTCCGAATCATTTCGAACACATCTTCATCGTTACTGGCCCTGCTGGATGTGGGAAAACCACTGTGGCTCAATTCGCAGCAAATAATGTCAACGCACCTTACATCGAAGGAGATGACGTGAGTTCTCTATTGCGCTCGCCCGTGCCGAGCTAACAAACAGCAGTATCACTCCAAGGCGAACAAGGATAAAATGGCAAATGGCATTCCGCTAACGGATGCCGACCGATGGGATTGGCTGATCACTCTCAAGGACGCAGCTATTCAGAAGCTTCAAACCTCGAACATTGTCTTTGTAACATGCAGTGCGCTCAAGAAGAAGTACCGCGATGTCATGCGAGTCGCCAACTACGAGCACCCTAGCGTGCAGATTCACTTTGTCTACCTTAAAGTAGATGAGGAAGTGCTGCAGAAGAGGGTCGCTAGTCGAGTCGGGCACTATATGAAGGCGGACATGGTACACAGTCAGATGGTCGCGTTAGAAGAACCGGATGTTGAAGAGGAAACAGACGTGATAAAGATCGATGTGCGAAATGATAAGGAGGTGGTAGAGCAGGAAGCTTTGACAAAAGTACAAGCAAAGATCAAGGAGTATGAAGACTTTAAGAAGACGCACCTTCCGGCTACCACTCAACCGTGAGCGGCCCCAAAGAAGTCACAAGAAGAACTTTTACTATCAGACAAAACAACGCGGCCGAAAATATGCTTATCAATGAACATCAAATTTCATAGATGCTACCTTCTCCACCGGACCACTTGCGATCTGCAATTTGCGATGCGGAGCATCTAGCCGGAACATCATTGATCAGCGGCAGCCAGCAACAAGTCAACAATGCATTCACGAAACATCCTCCTGTGAATTGGAGGTAGCAGCGTTTGGATCGAGGCCGAACGATGGCCTAAGAGCAAATTTTGTCGGTCACAGGCAAAGGGTGTCATGACGAGCGCATCTAAAGGGTGATACCACGAAGGGTGACTGCACACACTCGGTCTTGATTGGGCATGATGTACGGATGGGGAGCTTGAGTCCATAGGGTTGGTGGCTTGGGATGTTTGTGAGATATAGAAGCATTTAGGTAGCTTATGGTTTAGGTTGAAGGAAATCTAGGGCAAAAAGAAGATAAAGACTAGAGTAGACGGTAAGTGTTCTCTGGAGCACCTTGGGGTTCCTCGACTTGCATGATATAGACCCGCCCAGGATCATATGCAAGATTATTTGAACATTGCATACACATAAAATGTCATTGAGAGATTTGAAGGCAAAGATGTCAAATTGCCAGCCTTCCACACCGCGATCATCCACATTCAAGCCATTTTTCTTTTCCTCTACCCGCCTCAATGCATGATGATGTCGAAGGGAAGCCGCCGCCTTATCGATTCTGGATCCTGCATCACCGTGGAAACACTGTTTGAATCTAGCCACATCGGAAGAGCTAGTGGAACCAAGATTTCGAGATCAGGTGCCAACCACATCCCTCCAATCCTGTAGCCAGCGCAGAGCAATCAACTGCCACTAACTTTACAAGGACGATGTATGAAATGAACACTTGAAATTTCCTGTACCTTTTCACATCTCGCTACTGACAGAAGGAAAGTGCTTCTACTAGGGCTGCTGATAGACTGTACAGATTGTTACCGCTGACACTGGGATCCAACATAACCATCGACACCCTCACAATCGCGTCACACTGCGAACGATGGTTCTGATATCTCGAATACTCTCCCTCCCTCCTGCGCTTATTGCCCTTGTGCTCAGCCAAGTATCTTTTGCCACGGCGCAAGAGTTGCCATGGCCGTACAACCTCCCTCCGCACGTGAAATACTATCCAGAAGATGAGCCAGTGGTGAAGAGAAACGTGGAGCTACAGCAGAAACTTCAAGATCAAACACCGACGGGAATAAGGAAGATGAACGGCGATCCGGGGGAAAAATTCTTCTTCGACTACTGGCAGTTTCGAGTAGACGACGGCTATTCACATTGCACAAATAACTTGTCAGTCGTCGCTACATTTGATGCACCCTTGAAACCGCATATCCAATCCAAAAATCGAACACCGATACTACCAAGGATATTGAGGGCAGCGGTGTTCGAGAGAAGGGACTTTCAATGCCCAGCTGGATCACAAGCATGCACCTCGATAAATCGACCGAATAGCTGCTGCGCGACCGGCTCAACATGTCAACTGGTTCAGGACAACGGCTTGGGAGACGTGGGATGTTGTCCTGCGAATGAGGTATGCGGCGGATCGGTGTCGACGTGTCCAGCCGGAGGCTACACAAATTGTCCTCAGAACCCCGGAGGTGGTTGCTGTTTGCCTGGCTATGCTTGCTACGATGTGGGCTGTGTTGCAACTTCGACTGCGGTAGTCACGATTGTGCCGACGTCGACATCGACATCGACATCAACTTCAAGATCTACATCCTCTCCACCACCCCCATCGACGGTGACACAGACAACAACCACAGTTGTAGCGCCCCCACCTGTCTCAAGCTCATCAGCGAGCTCATCTCCACCACCCAGCACATCAAGCAGTCCTTCACCTACACCTACACCCACACCCACACCTACACCTACGTCTTCGACGGTGACCACAATCACTACAGTTACGAGCACATCAAGCAGGTCCAGCACTGTGGCTAATACCCTCATCTGCTCTACTGGTTTCCGCTCCTGCCCAGCCTCTCTTGGCGGTGGCTGCTGCCCGACTGACCGCGCTTGCGCCCGTGACGTCTGCCCCGAAATCAGCAGCACAGCATCTTTCTCTGCACCTGGCCGCCCAACTTCGAATACTGCTTCCCTCACGTCAACGTCAACATCAACATCGTCGGCATCGTCGCTCTCAAGTATCAGTGGCGTGGGATGTCCGACCGGCTTCTATGCATGCAGCGCATACTATGGTGGTGGGTGCTGTCAGACTGGACGGGATTGCGCTGTAACTTCTTGTCCAGCAGGTGCAAGTATAACGGTGGTGGGTGGGAGTAGTTTATCCGTGATTGCGCCAACTGGCAGTGGGATCAGTAGTGCAAACTCGTTAGTCACAGGAGTGTGTGCGAGTGGGTGGACGACATGTGCAGCGAATGTTGGGGGAGGATGCTGCCCTAGTGGATATGCGTGCGGGACTGCTTGCACTGCGACTGCTACAGGTGGGCAAGGGAGTCAAGTTGGGAAGGTTGCGCCGCAGAGCGAAGCTGGTCAGACTTTGCCTTTGGAACGAAAGTCAACCCTTGCGTTGCTGGTCATCTTCGTGGCGTTGATGCTTTTGGCATAGAAGTCAAGCCTGCATAGATAGAAAATCAAGCATCCGATCTCATCAAACCTCGCAAGGTGTCGTGTGTTGTGTGTTCAACCAACCAACCAACCAACCAACCATGACTGCTGCTGCTTGGGCATCTTTCTTGGCGCGGTTCATCCTCTGAAGTAGGTGTTCGGATGAACCCTGTCAAATTTAACACCATCCCAGCTTGGGCGCTGCCGCTGCATGCCATCCCCCCATTCCAAACCCGATCTTGGGAAATGGCATGGAATAGACGCGTACTCTTGTGCTTTATGTAAAATGAATTTGTAGCCGGCGTGCCTGCGCTATTTTCGACCTCTTTCAACTACTTTTAGTCATCCACGATGGAATCGGTACGAGCATCACAACGCCGACAAGGCAGCGTCGCCGAGGCAGCGTCGCAACAGTCCGCAATAATGGATACAACACCAGCCCAAATTGGATCCCAGTCAAGGAGCGCGTCTGGTACCGGTGCTCGTCCTCATGGCTCCA
This sequence comes from Neophaeococcomyces mojaviensis, assembly GCA_030247915.1. Classification (NCBI taxonomy): domain Eukaryota; kingdom Fungi; phylum Ascomycota; class Eurotiomycetes; order Chaetothyriales; genus Neophaeococcomyces; species Neophaeococcomyces mojaviensis. The sequence continues at coordinate 2,801 of JAPDRQ010000231.1, read as the reverse complement.
AAAGCTCCAATCCAGACAAGCAGATCTCGCAGATCGAGAAAAGCGTCACGCACCTCCTGGTCGCAACGAAACAGCTTCTCGAGACGCTGACGCAGTGGTCAAGGGGAAATGCTCAAGAGGAGGAGGTGTCAGATGTCTACGTGCGATTGGGATACGAGTTCAACCTGGCATGTCGTGCTTTCAGCTCGATCGGCGTCGACACCACAGACCTTGGTCCAGTGCCCGACCTGCTCAGGACGATCCTGGAGGACACCCTCAGCCAGCCAGCTTCCCCCCAAGCCCTCGACAACTATCTGCCGAGGATACGAGATATCATTATCAACCTGCTACAAGGTCTGAAGAGGAAACAGAGCAAGCTGAGGACCAGGCCGACGAAAGATGCTACTGGCCAAGCAAGCAAGCTGGGACCACAACAGCCCGGTAGACAGATGAGCACTACGAGTGGAGTCAGCGGTGAGACGACAACAACCCTGTCTCCGTACAGTGGTGTTCGAAGAGACAGCCCAGCAGGACTTGATCCGGACGATATGACGCCAGAGCCCAGTGGACCCTTACCGAGCATAGAGAGGAGTAGCTTAAGGAGGAGTATACGGAGAGAGCCGCAGAAGCAGACTCCCTCTGCTGATTCTTCGTCTACCATCGCGAGCACTACTGCGCAAAATCTTCCCGTTCTCCCGCCTCCTCAACAAGAGCCGATTACCAGTGCCGCTGCCTTCCCACACCCCCCACCACCGCCGCCAAAACAAGATGCTTTGACTGCCTTGCAAAGAGGAGGTGACCTGGAAAGAAGAGCTTCAAGACGATTTTCAGCATACCAGATACAGAAGCATTTGGGTGCCTCACCTAATGGCGTGCCCGTTATTCCACCAGCGCAGAATTCACCAATCCCAAACAGAGGCAGAGAAGTGAGGGAGTCGATGCGAGCCGTGACCTCGAGAACATCATACCAACCCGGCAGACAAAAGAGTGGAAGCAAGCTCAATGACGTTTCTCCAAGCAGAACAGGATCAGCGAGGCCCGAACGGATATCTGAAGAGCAGGAGGAGGAGTCGCCCAAGCTGGAGACAGACTTGCCAAGGATTGAGCCCCCGAAAGAGCCTGGTCCCGATGATAGCCCAACTGCAAAGACGCCAGAAGAGTTTCATGCGCCAAAGCTGCAAACCGTGACAAGCCCGGAACCGCAATTAGGAGCTACAGTCAATGGTCCATTCAGTCCAACAAAGGAGCTGCCGGTGTTCACTCCCACAGATCGAGAATCAACCAAAACCCCTGACAGTCCATCGAAACAGGATACACCAATTGACGGCACAGCTAAGGGCTTTGCTGTACACTCAGCTACGACCATCCGTCCGAGCACTACACCTCCACCAACCGCTGCTGTCGAGCTCGATTCATCGCCTCCCTCAGCTAAAGAGCTGACTTTGTTTCTCCAGTATAAGACTCGCATCAAGAAATTTGTCCTTCCTGGGGGTTACGAAGAGCTCAGCCTTGCGCGATTGCAACTCGCTTTCATCGAGAAATTTGCATGGAACACACACAACAATGGAGTCGACTTGCCGGAAATATACATCCAGGACCTAGTCTCTGGCGTGCGCCATGAATTGGAAGACCTGTCCGACGTGAAGGATCGGTCAGTATTGGTCCTCAACTTTGAGGTTCTCGATGAAGTCAAGAAGCACTTTGACGAAGGGCTCGGCAGCCTGAAGTCAACCTTGGAGAACGTGAAAACCATCCTTGATGGACAGGGAACAATGATGCAACGCTTCTCGGACCGCCAACTTGAAGCGTCGAAAGAAATGGCTCGACTCTCAGCCACACCAACACCACGTGTTACTCGTGCTCCAACACTCGACTTCGACAAAGTTGGCGCAACAATACCCTCAGGTCCTGCCTCAGAAGCTTCTCTCGCAGAAGTCCAGAATCTGCGACGTGACATCGCTGTCCTAAAACAAACCTATTCAACCATGTCATCCGACTTCGCCGCCTCAATGGCAAGCATCAAAGCTAAGGCCGCACATGTCAAAGAAGCAGCCGCAACTGTGGCCGAGCCATCCTACGAAGGCGCCTTTGGTCGTGTCCATGTTAACGAGGGCAAGAAGAAGTTACAGACCGACTCGGAAGTGCTCGTTAATCGCGTCGATAACCTGTCAGATACTGTCGAAGACCTTAGAAAGGATGTTGTTGCACGTGGTGTGCGACCTAGACCTGCTGACCTTGAGCGGCTGAGCAAGGAGATCAGTGGCACGGCCAAGGCGCTTGCGCAAATGAAAGAGTTTATGAAGCGGGAGAAGCCGGCTTGGACGAAGGTGTGGGAGAACGAGCTGAACCAGGTCTGTGTTGAGAGGGAGGAGTTGAGTCAACAGGAAGAGCTCATGGCGGATCTGCATGGGGATCTGGAAGATGTCCAGAATGTGTTTAATCTTGTGGAGGAGGCGATGAAGCAGCAGAACATCCAAGGTGGCACTGGCTCGCTCAGGCAAGTCAGCAAAACAGTCGGGTTTGATCCAACTGTCGACCCTGGCCAAGCTAAGGAAGGTGTTCTCGACGAAGTCCGAGCATTGAGACCAAACCACGAAGACCGACTAGAAGCCATAGAGCGCGCTGAGGCAGCAAGAAAACGTGACCTCGAAGCTCGCCAGGGCAACGAATTCCAGAAGGAAGTGGCAGAGTTTGTTGAAGAAGGCAAGCTGAAAAAGACTGGTGGTATGGATGAAGTTGAACGAGTCAGAGAGATGAAGGAGAAAAGAGCAAGGCAAGAGAACTGGGAGACGCAGTTGAAACTGGAGGAGGAGAAAGCGAGG
>JAPDRQ010000230.1:0-48480 GCA_030247915.1 Neophaeococcomyces mojaviensis | reverse complement strand
AAGCCACAAATCTGAAATGGGTTTGACTAGTAGAGTGATTACGGCTAGTGAACCTTTTTGAAACAAATAACAGAATCTCAAGTGTGTACAGTAGAACGACAGCTCGCGAGAAAAGAAATATTTCAATACTGATGAAAAGAAGAGTCACAAAAGAAACAACACGAACCGTTGCTTTAACATGCCCACATGTTCGGACCGCCCTCTGACAAGCAGGTCAGATTTTGGTTGCTTGTGAAGTCCGGTCTCGCCAATGGATCCGCACACCAGTTCAGGAACAGCGCATCATGAGGTGTAGAAGTGTTGCTTCAAGAGTGTCCAAAGTTTTTTCTGGTCCGTCTTGGGTGCAAGGTTTAACTCTCTTGTTGTCTTGGTAGTGTGGGACTGCATCGATGATGTGACCCTCCCCCGCGTTAAGTTGCGTGTTTCGGACTGCGGTTGCGCAAGAAGACGGCGAACGAAGATATGATTATCTGCACCGGACTGAGGGTGTACGATGTGCTTCAAGTGAGCTTTGAACCTTTCGTCCGGTTGCTGCCAGAAACCGGCTATTCATGCTGTGGTTGCACGACTCTCAAGGATCCGAACTTCTCGATGCGTTGTTTGGTTCTTGAGTTGGGCATTGCAGTCTTGTTCACTTCGCCGTGCTATGCGTCAAAACACTGGAAGTGTTACATGCAGCTCCGATCTCTTGAAAAATGAACAGTAGCCTCGAGCAAGATTTTCATGATGAACCTGGCTGCATTTCCTCAGGATGTTTTCTTGCTCATCCTCCAGTACCTCGAAGCATGGGACCTCCTTCGCTGCCAGCTGGTCTGCCGAGAATGGAAGCAGACTTTCTCCCATGATATCTATCTTAAAACAATGTTGAAAGGATATGCTGGCGCTACGGAGCTGCGGCGATTGCTTGCGAAAGAAAAGAACTGCCTGAACCTCGACAGCCAAATTGAGATCAACTTGCAAAGCATCTTCCGTACCGTTGCGAGCAGGTACTTCCATCTTTCGCTTGGCAAGGCTCGAAGCTTGGAGAGGTATAAGCTGCGCGCTCTCGACCAAAGCGGAGACTGGTATCCAGTCGGACAATGGGATTATCATGAGAGTCAACCGAGCGGCAGATTGTACCATGAGAGTGCTGCTGCGCATCTCCGTGGTCTTGGTTGGAAGCCATACCTGTTCCTGCCTACGTTATGGTCTTATGACAATGGCTTCGTTGTTTTTGCTCCGAGCTTGGACACATCGAAGTCGCCATCAGACTGCTTGAACGTGGTGGATCTTGAGTCGGGTGGCTCCTGTCGAGTTCCTTTCGACATGACTGGCAAAGTCCTTCGTGGCTTGCGACTCCGCGAAGGCACTCTGATCGTTGAGTGGGCTGAAAAGAATTCGTACCATGACTTGAATTTGGTTGACAAGGTACACAGGCACTTTGCGACTTGCTATGATGTTCACCGACAAGCTGGCAAGCAGATTGAAGTGGAGTTCCGATCGGAATGGAAGATTCATTTTCTTGGGCTACCTCTCAGCACTCGTGACTATTTCTTCTCGACTCATACAAGGAAACACTATGCGCTGTATCTGTGGCAGCCGAACAGAAGCTTGTGGACTGGTGACGAGGATCAACCAATTGAAGCGCTTTTCATCTGGGATATCGAGGCGCCTTCTCAATATCTACCTTCTCGAGATCCTTCCAATTCACGTCGGGGGCAATACGAAGACAAAGGGCCACACATGGTTGCCCGCTTTTCGTTTCGAGAACTTGAGTTTCTTGGTGTCCGGCAGCAAGCGAATATTACTTTGACCTCTTTACATGTCGACTCCGCGACTATGTCGATGACGTTTCAGGAGAACACGTTTGAAAGCGGGCAAGGATATTTTGATCCGGCTGAAAGGAGGTGGTGTTCGACGACCACAACGTTTCCATTTGTTGGACAAGGACCTTGTTTGCAACGGCGTCCCGACGTCGAACTGCCCGCATATCGTGGTCATTGCACGATGGATAGCACTGATATTGAAGAAATCGAACGGTGGTTCCTGCCCATCATGGATGTGTCGGATCAAGAGGCACAGGTAAGATTCAGTCTGATCGAAACTTGCTTCACAGGTATGATGATCGAGAACAAGATAATGCTGAGGATAAAGGCGCTCGATCGATGGACCAACCTCGACGACGAAATCGTGCGCGAGGTAGGTGCAATGGGTCGAATTGCTGGTGACGAGCGATGGGTTGTCGGACAGAATGCGAGACTGGAGCTCGTGGTAGCCAAGTTTCAGTGAGCGTGAAGTTTCAAAGGCACAGACTGTCTCTTCGTAATGGTGTCGCAGTGTGCTCGGTTCATTTTTCTTCGAGTAACCTCTTCCCGTGCATAGCTTCAGCGGCTTTGTCCTTGACCGTCTCGGCTGTCTTTTCTGCACCAATAACATTCTCTTGAAACTTTTGCTCAATCTCCTGAGCCTTCTCACTGTTTCGTATCTTGTCCCAGACATTGCCCAACCTGTGCTCCCATCGTATCCTAACTGCTTCCCAATCTGTGTTTTGTGCCTTCCTGACCCACGTCTCAACTTCTCTGTTCCATCTGTCCTTCAACTCTTCTTCCAGGCCAGCTTTTTCTACACGATAAGCTGGCAGATCATACTCAGGCTCAGGAGGGTCGATCTTGGAGTTGAGGAGTCGAGCTTGCTGTCGAAGAAGTAGCGATTGGTGTGTTCGGTTAGATCGATGAATGTACACTGAAAGGTAGAGTAGAGAGTACGTCAACGTGAGACCTCCAAGGAAGCCTGTCGTAAAGCCCATACTGCTCTGCGACGGTAAGACAGTTCTACCTGAGTGTAGCGTGGAAAATCGACGTGTTCAGGTCTCGAATTGCGGCTTAACTCTTACAATACGATCACAGAAGATCAAAGTCTTACAAGAACGTGAAAAAGAAGCTTGTAAGAGTTGCTGTGATGTTTAAATGTGAGGTCTTATCGTCGATGTTGTCGGGATCCAAGCTTGAAGAAAAGCTCCCAAGCAGCTCAGACTCGGAGAATTGAAACAGCGACATGCTCCACCTTCCTGCCACTAACTTGAGGCTCACAGCAGCTGGCTCATATGCTATTTCATTACTTCTTCATACAGAATTACACTATGTACCTGTGGTATCTTCATAGCCTCAACCTTCTGTCATTGTCAATCAATGTAACCCGACCATACCGGAGCGCAATGCAATGGCTTTACGTTTACCACAAACGGCGTACAATAATGAGCTAGATGGTGTGCTTTATTGTCTCTCGAGACTCGATGTTGACTCGACAATTAGAGCTATGATTCTCGTCACATTGTCTGGTGTCTTTGTTCCGAGTTTATGTTGTATCTGATTCCATTTGACTATGTTTCTGTTTGCAGCTGTGCAACCGTCTCTTTGTCCAAAGTACGGGAACCTGGCTCCCTAGAATGTTGATATCACAGGAGTCGTCATCCACGGTGCCCTGCTATGTTTTTTGCATTTCGAAATGGCTAACACCCACAGAACAAAGCGTCTCAGAACTACAGATTGGGAGGTGTTTGATCTCTTTGATCGTGAATATCGTCTAGTAGGAAATACCGTGCCCAGCCTGTTCTCGAGAATCTCCGCAAGAGTGAAGGGAGGCTTGATCAATGCGTCGGCTATTGAGTTTCTGCGGTCGAAGGTGCGCTTTGAGCAAGATGATGAAAACTGGACCGTCCAGCGGTACTTGGGTGGCGGGGCTTATGGTACAGCCGCAATCTGGGTCAAGACCAATAGCGGAGGCGAAGTATTAGACGAGCTCGTCATAAAAGAACAGCGGGAACACCACAAACACGGGTTGTGGCAGCGGAACCTCGAGGACCTTCCACGAGAAGCGGTGCTACAGCAAGTCTTGAACCAGTCTAGATGCGAAAGTAAGTGCTTGAGTGGCGTCTCGTTGCTGCAAGAACGCAATCTGATGGTGAAGGGCCAAGCTAACCAGAATGATTTGTAGATATTGTCCAGTTGCGAGGTTTCAAGGCGTACAATACACCGACGCGCAGGTGGCGCTTCTATATGGAATATGCTCCGTACGGAAATCTCAATATCCTTCGCTGGCGGTATCGAGCCTTCAACAGGTATTTGCCAGAGTTGTTCTTGTGGCACCTTTTCAACTCTTTGGCACAAGCTGTCGAGGCCATGGAAAAGGATGCCCTGACAGGAGACACAATTGGCTCACTGCAGAGGCATAAAAACGATTTCATCTTACATTTGGACATCAAGCCTGAGAACATCTTCCTTGGATATGAGGAGACGCACGCAGAGAGACGGCCAGAGGCACCGTGGAGAACAGGTGGACTTGTTGAGCCTTTGTATCCTTCTGTTAAAATGGGTGATTTTGGTCTCGCGCAATACTCATACGAAGGTGACGATCAAGATGTGCCAGAGCCAGCGGAAAACCCTAGGGGTCTTCTATGGCAGGGCACGCCTGGTTTCAAGGCTCCGGTATGCACTTTTACATGCTCCTGTTTACGAAAATGTCTAACTGCTGCTAGGAGCAAATCTGCTATGACTGCAATTGGTTCACTCCTCAGATTAACCATGAAGACAAAATCACAGGTAAGTTGAATGTCTGGAATATTGGCAAGGTCATGTTCGACCTTTGCTGCCTCGCACAACCGCATGAGTACGAACGCAACATGAGAGCCCAAACAGAGCAACAGTTTCAGGCCAATGGCAACGACACTTTGCCAGATTTCGACCAGAGACCATTTGCGACCGACAAGCTGTGCAAACGAAGCCCCTATTCTAAGGAACTTACCGATCTGATCGGGTACTGTATGCGTATAAGGCCGGACGATAGACCTACCGCCCATCAACTAGCTCTTGATACTAAAGCTATCCTCCTGCGCAAACATAGTGATGCTGAATCAAGAACGCCACATAACGTCCGAAATCGGAAACTTTACTATCGCGGCAATGAGATTAATTACATGACGCGCAGGGAGAAGAACTGCGACCTCCCAAACTCGGCTTACGATTACCTTAGTTTGTTGCGACCTGAAAATAACGATCCGGACGCGCCGCCTTTAGATTTGGACCCAGTAAGACTTATGTTTCATCGTGATGAAAGGGACTGGGGTTACACTTCGGAGGGAGATTATTATCGGAGATTGATAGGTGAAAACCTCCATGCGAAGGCGATAGAGAAAGAGAGATACGCCTGGCAGCACAGACTTCTGAACGGTGGCACTGTTAGGATTGAGAACGGGAAAATCGTTTTCTTGAGAGAACACGACGAATTAAGAAGAATTCCTATAGACCTAACGCATGATAGTGATGATGATGATGATGATGATGATGATGAACAACAGGTAAGATCTCCAGATGTAAATGCCCATCCAAACCAGCGACCAGGCGGCCCACAGATTCCAAATCCCGAGCAACCACAGTACCTCCTCAAAAATCCACACCGACCAACTCATTTTCCCAATGCCAAGGCACTCTTCTGTGCCGACCAGCGCGAACGACTCCGAGCAGCAGGATACCCCTATCCACACATCGAGGAGCGCGCCGAAGATCTATGGAACAACGCCAGTCCTACAATCGTTCGGTCCTGGAATGATCACTTTGTTCATTATCAGCGGAGGTATCCTCTCGACTTAATGGTCTACGAGGCATTTGACATCTATCACGGGCAACGGTACGATCAACATTACTTGGATGGCTTCTCGAATGCCGACATAGTCAACATTGTTCTGGACGAGTGGAACGCACTGACTAATGCAGACAGAGAGGGGTATGTTCGACAACATATCAAAAATTTGGCGCCACAGCAGTATGCCAATCATCGAAGACGTGGCATTCTAGGAGAACAGCCAACCCTCACAGAGGCAGAAATTGAAATACAGATTCAGAACGAGTGGGCGCAAATGGATGAGCAAAGAAGGGTACAATTGGAATATGAGTATGCGCAACAGCTCTATGGGAATCGGCCCGTTGCAGTTGCTCCAGAAACAAGCCCTGAGAATGTGGTGAACATTGACGATATTCCTGAGCATTCAGGATCAAACATACATGACGAGGCTAGAGCTTTGTACGATGATGACCGTCAAAGGTCATTGAGAGCGCAAGGACTACCACCAAGCATGGTTGACATACAGTTGGCGAACGAGTGGTCCTACGCATCCGAGCAGATACGGCAAAAGTACATCCAAACGGCTCGTGATAGGCGTGGTGTCGAACAAAGGAGGATGAGAGAGGAGAGCTTTCACAGTGCTGCTGAAATGCCGGTTGAATTGAGAGGAAGCAGCCTCGAACATGAGCATGGGGGGAAAGGTGGAGGAAACACTGCCAATGCAGACTCAAAAGGGAGGAAGAGAAAGCGAGACGCAGATCCAGAAGGAGGGGGAGCGGAGGAAGGTCAGGAACAATCGTAGAAACAAAAGTAATCAGCCTGAAGATGATGACGAAGGAAAAAAAAGGAAGATGGAGAGAGAAAGATAACAAGAAGAGGAAGACACTGAGTTGAAGCGGGAATCCAACGTCAATTGAAAGCGAAAATGGCAGCAAAAAGGGAAAGGGAAGTGAATAGAAAGGTTGGGACTGGTTATTGCCACACAAGATAATAAGAAGAGCTTCTGAGTGGTATCGACAAGATCTTTGTTACTAGGTTATAGTAGCGTGGTGGCTTAGGAGGTAATTGTGAGAGGTTTGGTTGGGAAAAGGCCGTCAAATTTATTGAGCAAGTCCGCAATGCAATTCGCAACTTTACTGATCACATCTCGTTTCGTTTCCTTTCACATCGATCTCCCAGTAGAGTAACTGCATCCTAGGAGCGAGCAGGAGGCCGACGGTTGTCCTACCTCCGTCCGCCCTGCCCACCTCTTCTCCCACCACTGGCCTTCGGAAAGTCTAATGGAAACCTCAATACAGCAAACATCGGCTTCGGTGGCGACAAGGCATTCCCATCCTCGTCTTTCCTCTTTTTCTTCTTTTCAAGAATCTTCGTATATCCCCATACTGTCAGATCTCTGTCAACGGCGGCTATAATTTTACACCCGAGTTCGTGGTAGAGCTTCCGCACTTCGCTCACCTCTAACGCGAGGTCGAGTTGGATGTCCGTTGGTTCGGTAACAAGTCTGTTTGCGCCAGCGGTGCCGCTGGGCGGATGAACGTGCAGCGTCAACGCGAGGATGGTCGTTCTGAGAAGGGTCATACTATGCTGTGAAGCGACGTTGTTCGGAAAGAAATGGTTGACGACCGACTTGATGACACTAGATGGTATATTTGTGCTTCCTGTTATCGTACCCTCGGGCCATTTGTCGACGAAGGGCAGTTGTTTCCGGTGGCCAATCTTGGAGCAGAACTGGGCAATTTCGACAAGCAATTCGACGTAGCGCAGTATCTGGATTTGTTGATTATAGGTGCCGGCAGGGTCAGACTCGGAGATTGCATGCTTGCCGAGGTAGGAGATACGGTTTGCGACGAAGCGGGAGCGCAGATTCTGAATTTCTTTGTTGGCCCTGAGGCGGCCGGTCCACAGGCCTATCGGCATCAGTTTGAGAATGTTGGAGGATGGGGAGGGGAAGATGAGTCTATTGAGGCTGTAGACTTCTTCGATGTCATCTGTACCCAGGTTGGGCTGAGGCAGAGGTTTGTTGGTTCTCATAGCTGCGGCAGCAGTGCTCGTGTCTTCCTCCTCGTCTGACATGTTTGCGATCATGGCTTCTGCTATTGTTGCACCTTCTCCACCTTGACCGAGTTGGCGATTCTCAGCCATGGATTGAACGGCTTTCTTGGACTTCTTGCTGCCAAAAGCTTCTGTGAGGGCAGCGCGGGTGCCTTGAGAAGTAGGTATGTTGGAGGCATTTTGGTCTGTATCACTGTCGTCGAGCTGCGGGCGTTGGCGGATTGTACTGCGGACTGTGAGGGCCTTGGCTTCGGTGAGTTGGAGCCTGTCCGTAGCCGGATCGAAGACTGCAATGTAGTGCTTCAAGTAGTTCTCAGTTGAGTCTGTGCCTTCGACAGCAGTGTAGTCGATGGTCGGATGGTCGGATGTATGGATGAGGAGGTTTGTCATGTCTTGCGAGGTCTTCTTTGAAAAGGTTTGGAATTTGACATCTCTGGGAAATGTGGCGCCTGGTGTGTTTGCTGGACTTGTGAGTAAATAGCTGCCAGAAGGAATTTGTCCGTACCTATGATGGGCTTCAGGACATCTGGACTTGGTATGTGCTCAACTGAGACAGGATTCGAGGTTTGCTGTCGCTTTTTGGGTCTGCCGTCGGGAAACGACGTGCGTTTTCGTTTCTTCTCAGACATGGTGACTACACATATGGATTTAGTTGGTGGATTGAAGGTAAAGATGAACTTTTCCGCTAACCTATAGACGCTGTAGATATTTGTAGCCGTCAATATCTCGTAGAGAAGCAGGATGTGACCGCAGAAGCATGTGAAGGATTCGCGCGGCACCAAAATTTCCGGCCAGCTGGAGAAGCTAGTTGCGCACCGACGCGGGTCACGCGAGCTTGCAAGGTGTGAGGGCAGCTCAAACTACAACTATGGAAGACAGTAACGACCTTACAGTATGATGTTTTGATCCGGACTTGAAGCAGATTCTTACAGAGCAGGGACGGGAGGATTGATTGGTTTTGTGCAATTTGTTTTCATTTGCAGCGTCTGATCAATAATCTATTTTGTCGTAAAACCTCATCGTACTTGAGATCATGCTGGATTGATCGACCTGCCGGTCAAGTAATTCCATCGTAAAACTTCACAGCTGTGGTTTGACCAGTACTCGCTCCTCCTGACTGTACAATATCATCTTGACGAATCGTTGTGGTGTTCAGGGCCAGTCCTCCATCTCATGCGGCAGTCTGCAGCTTGCTTGACATTCTTTCGACGTCTCATATGCTTGCAGTAGGCATGATGATGCTAGAAATCGTAGAAGTATCGGTGACTTCGTGGTGAGGACAGTTGACAGTTGTCGAGAGGTTACTGAGATGAAGTAGTCGAGTCGCTTACTTGCTGTGAGCTTGTTAGCATGATTTCGTTGTTTTGCCGTGCGGGCTCAACGTACGAGCGAGCTCTAGTCTTTCTTCTCTTTCGCTTGAGGCGTCGAACACGCTTCTTTCTCCACTTGGCTCTCATCTTTACTCAAGACGTTGACGTTGAGAAAAGATGTTGGTGTAGAGACTTGGAGAGAGAGAAGGAAAGCAGGTGTAGCAACAACCGACTGATGAAAGTTGTGTGTCCCGTGCCCACCGAAGACTTGGCATTGGTGTTATCGATATGCCATCATAGGTGGATATGCAAACCGAGGGATCTCCGCATCATGAACTCGTGGAAGCTACATTCGAGCTCGAGTGCCAACTGTACGAGGGGAAGGTTACGTCCAGCATGAATTCGATAAATTTTGTAAAGCTACTTGGTCGTCAGGTAGCTCCGTCAGCAAGACCTGTTTCGAGATCGTTCACAATCCCTTCACGAAAGTACGCCAGCATGTCTCAAACACCTTCTCAAGCATGCTGCAATACACCTCCGGTCGTAAGCAAAGGCTACGTAAGTTCGACGTTTCAGTTCCGTCTTTTAGTGAAGCTCATTCGGAAGTAGCAAGAGAAAGGTGAATACACCACCATCGATGGCCTTAAGACATATGTAACAGGACCAAAATCTGCTGCCGGAATTCTCGTGGTGTATGACATTTTCGGCTTCTTCCCGCAAACTCTTCAAGGCGCCGACATACTATCTGGCCTCCACCATAAACCCACAGAGAGCAAGAACAAGTTCACAGTTTTCATGCCAGATTTCTTCGAGGGAAAGCCAGCCGATATCTCATGGTATCCACCAGATAACGAAGAGAAGGGCAAGAAGCTTGGCGAATTTTTTAACACCACTGCCGCTCCTCCTAAAACTGTTGCTAAAGTGGCCAAGGTTGTACAAGAGCTTAAGCAGAAGTATCCGGACATCCAAAATTGGGGTGTACTCGGATATTGCTGGGGTGGAAAGGTACGTGCTGCAGAGGTGGATCTCCTGAGTGTAAACTGATAAGTTGCTGTACAGATCGTAAACCTCGTCTCTCAAGAGGGAACACCTTTCAAGGCTGCTGTCACCGCTCACCCAGCTATGGTTGACCCGGCTGATGCACCAAAAGTAGCGATACCAATGCTTGTGTTGCCATCGAAGGACGAGAGCAAGGACGACATCGCGAAATACCAGAATGGTTTGAAGGTGACGAATGACGTCCAATGGTTCGACGATCAGGTTCATGGCTTCTTGGCTGCTAGAGGTAATTTGGAGGATGAAAATGTGAAGAAAGCATATGAGAAGGGCTATTCGTTGTTGAGTACATGGTTCACCGAGCATCTGTAAGTGAAGCCTGAAATTCGTGTTCCGATAAGCTGACAAGAACGCAGTGGGACTAAAGACTCCAAACTGTAAGTAGCTCATTGAGAGGGTGTTGCGATACCGGTATTTAGCAGGGAGGCCAAGTCGTTGTACGTTGAGGCATGTAGTGGTTTCGCCGATCTGAGATGAAAATGCTCGTCTGCTGTAGCACTTTGGGTAGAGGTTATTGCAAGTATGTTCCGTACCCCGGTTACTAGCTAGCTTGTTGGATGGCACTAGACTTGATGCTGTGCAAAGATTGCAAAGAACCAGAAGAGGAATTGAACTCCACCAACGACAGCGCCAGCATTTAGCCAGATTGTGAGCTTCTCAATGCCAGGCTCTGTCTTTGCTATGTTCACGAGTTGTGAGCTGTAAGACAGCCCAACCTGCATTGCACAACGCGCATTATCTCCGTAGATTGCGATGTCGCATGAGTTGAGATCTAACCGTGGCATTGCACTTATGCCGCTAGACCAAGAAAGATATTGATCAGTATCACTGAAAATCGCACTCCTGAGGTCGGAGCAGTTATTGTTGTTGCGAGATCTGTTGCCGCTGAGATCAAGGAGATCGTAACTGTCTTGCATGTCGGTGAGTTCAAGAGACGCATAGTTTGTTGCAAACACGGGTAGTGTTAACACCTTCAGCATACTACATTCGAAAGCTTTGCTCATATTCATGTTAGGATCAAAGAAGATCCCGCCCATGTTGGTCATTGTGGAAGAAGAGCCAGGGTCAGATCGCCGTGAATCATCTATCAATAGTTAGAAACACCCGTGCTAAGGACAGAAGGAGAATTCTAACACCGGACCCATGTCTGCAACCATATTGTAGACAAGAGATCGTTGAACGTGCTTTGTGACAGTGGTAGACCTCTCGGATCGAATACGTGCATAGGATAGCCATTCACTGTCATCCACTTCATCTGATTTGTGCAGTTGTAGCGGCTGCCAGACGGATCAGAGGTATTTGCGATTTGGCATTCATAGAAGTAGTTCGTGTTGCTGAAGCGTGATGTGTCTGCTCGGTAGTAATCGTCTCCCATAGTGCTATTCCAGAAAACGAATGCAAAAGAAGGAATGGGTAGATATTGGCGATACTCGACCTTGTTGATCCATTGGGCATTGTTCCAGTCAGGGTATGCTCCTACATAGAGATATGCTATGACAGCAACAAGGCAGAGTGTAGCATTCAACATATTTATAATCGGAATATAGTTTGGAGGTAAATGTCGCTTGCCGAGGTGGTGTCTTGCTTCTCTAAGTGCTGCAGGAAAGGGAGAAACAACCAAGTATGCCACAATGAGAGATGGGATGGCGAAAATGAGCCAGGTGATAATCAACCACTGTGTACGATTCTCGCGATACATGTCAAGTTCAACAATGCCGTATATCATGGCAATGCAAAAGCAGAGGTTGCAAAAGAATGCCAGAATGAGCCATCTGTAAACACTTAGTACTGCTCATAGGTCACTTGAGGACGGCATACGGAAGCCATGCAATTTGTGTCTTCCGTTCAGCATCCTGTCTCATCTCGGCGACACGTCCTGGTGAATAAGCTGTTTCCTGCAATTCATGATCAGAGCCCAAGGAGCGGTAGCCGCGAGAAGATGCCATCGATTAGGTTGAGGTAGGTAGATCGTTTAGTCGTTCAATACAAGTATGGCAATGGCAAGTTTGATGAAGGAAAAGCAAAGGACAGGAGTCTGAATTGAATGATGGTTAAGGCTGACGAGCTCATATTTTTGACTGATAGTGGGAGGGGGGAGGCATGGAACATCATTTTGAGCCTCATCGAATAGAGTTTCACTACTCGGGATTTTGTGTCGCAATGGCCAGTAATCAGGTCGAACTTCTCATGCTCAATTCAGGTGGGCTGCATGGACTATCACAGTTGCTGACAATATACAGGCAGACGTCTTGCCAGGTTGCGTGGTGGCCCCTCGTGCATAGTAGCTCTCATTGGGGTATTTTTGGGTCGCTGTTTCCGAGAGACCATGTGGCGAGTATTGGCAGTCATGGGTAGAAGCGATTTGCCAAGCAGATGGTGGTTTGGTAGATATTCAAGGGACTAAGGGTGGGGCATATTCTGGACGCCTAATCTAGCAGGACGGCAACATCGATTGCCGACATCATCACGTCGCCATCGGAGATCTCTTGGGACACCACTGTGAGAACTGTAAAGTCCGAAGACTTGTTACTGAAGGATGTGTCTATGGTCGACTGTACGCAGAATAGACACACAGACACCACGCTGTTTGAAGGCGGTCTTGGCATCAACAGCTGTGCTAAATTGAACCAAACGGGGCTAAATGTATCAGTACTTTTCCTGCAAACGTCGCACTAATTTTATGTATCACCTGAGACATTCGGTTAATAACTAGAGTTCCAAAATGCAGCTTTTGCGACCGCTGCTCCATGCTGAGGCTTGGGAGTTGAACCACTTGACACAATAAGTGCTTTCAGAGCTAGTCTAATCCGATGACGTACTTCGGAGGCTCTGCTCAATGCTGCACACTTGGACGTTGTTCGGCGTCGTCATCTTGGCAGAGGGTTTCACCACAAGTCCTGTTGCCTCACAGTATTTGATAACAACGAGCTCGCGAGACAACCAAGTATGAAAGTCATTGATCATGTCGGTACTGCACAAACGGTCACATATTTGCCGCCCGAAGTTCTTGAATTAATCATCGACCATTTGCGACATCGACGTCGACCTATTGCTGCTCAGAAAGATCTTTGGGCATGTTGTCTCGTGGCGAAAGAATGGTATGAGACCACGATCAAACATCTCTACGATGCGCCAGTCTTGTCGCCTCGGAATTTTACCGAATTCGCAATTACGCTGTCACCACGAGTGGCTTCTCGTGTCCGTCGCGTTGGCCTCGAGGACTTCGTACAGCATCTTGATATGGGTAGCTTAGCCTACGAGAGTAAGAAAAGCACGACCGCACGACTCATTAGCCGAACTAAGAATTCTTTGCGCACCTTCGTCGCCCCGGCAGTATCGTTTTCGACGACGTCTCTGGCTCCTTTATCCAGATGTAGCCGGCTAGAATATCTAGACCTCTCTCGAGACTCGTATGACTTCAAGCTAGTTCAGCTGATGCGGTCCATCAAGTCCATACGTAACCTCACCTGGCTGAGTCTGCCGAAAGACTGTATTGCTCATTACCACGACTCGGTTTACAAACCACTGGAACAGCAGGGACAAGAATTCTGGCCGATAATGCTACAGTCACTGCAACTTAACGAGCACCATTTCGAGCCTACCGCATGGCAGTGGAAAGCTTTACTGGCCAGTTTGCCTCCGGTATTGACCAATTTGTCATTTAGGAATTGTACCTCGTATGACGCGTTTGATCACGTCGCCGTCGCCGATCAAATTGTTCCGCAGGTCAAGACTTTAGTCATATCTGTAAACCGTGGCGATGATACTTATTACCTCAATCAACTCGTCAAGCCTTTCCCGAACATCACGAAACTGACAGTTCCTGCTATCACCTCATGGATTTTCAAGAACTTTATCTTTATGTCAACGGAAAACTCTTGGTCTCTGACTGCCTCAAACACGAACACGGCGACCCCACCACAACAAATGGAAGTGCTTGTGCTGGAGCAGTCGCCTGATTTTGTATCATCTACTCACATTACAGTCGAAAGTCTTCGGCAGTTTGTTACACATTGCCCGAAGCTCGTACGGATTGAAGTCCCTGAAGCCTATTTCAATGTTGAAGAAGATGAAGACTACCAGATGGATCTGTTGAACGAGTCCTTGACGAAGCGAGCCGAAGAGTTAACGGATTCTGTAAAGCTAAGCATCTGTCCAGATCAGGTTGGTATCTATACAACTCAGAGCAATCCAAACCTAGGAGTTGGTTTGAAAAGAAGCTTCATATATCGTGCCGAAGGTTGATATCGGCCGCCAGGCCACCTAAAAAAATGGACTAGCTAACTATACTCTTCCAGCTTCAGACAATCATCGTGTTATTGCGTACTCAAAGATTCAGCTCAGTAGGCATGATCAGGCAGCTCACGCAACCGATGATGTGAACGCCATTCCACAAGTCTGTATAGAAGGCCATGCTCGCGACCACTGGTGAGACATCAAGGCATATATCATATTCAAGAATCTTGAGCCAGCTTACATTTACGTTAAGCCTGTGTCGCAGCAGTATTGTCAAGGTGAAACAATTCAAATCCCCAATCTACGATTTTTTGAGCCCATAAGTAACCTCAGCATCCCGCTTACCGTACTTATTCAGACTCTTTCGTGTCTCCAATTGATTCCGAGTGGTTCTCAAAAACCACACCAACAGAACACATTCTCAATACGTCGTTCAACCGGATGGAGTTTTCCGAGAACTTCTGGGGTTCAGAAAAGTCCATGTCTTTGATACAAATGTGGCCTTGCAAACCTCCTAGTCACTTTGGCTCGATCTCTGCATCTCTCTCGCCACCAAAACGCAATCTCCATGCTAACGCCTCGTTCTTCCCATCTGTATCGTCGTTATCAATGACTGACTTTCTTGACGCGAGACAAACTGAATCACCAACTAGGCTCTCAGTTTCAAGCACAGTATGTTCCTGTGGCTTTGACATCAACCACGCACAGACACCTACCACTGTAGCAGCTCCGCAAATCAGCCCAGCAGAACGACTTGATGGCAGGGGAATGAAGCTAGTTCTGATTCTGGTTTTAGGGTCCTGAAGAGGACGTGCGACTGAACCTGGGGCTGGGCCAGAGTCTAGGGAAATCTGCCCGGAGGATATCGCATGGGCAACGTTACTGGGAGCAATCGCTGTTTCAGGTAAGATCGAGGTTTCTGGGTGTACGATTGGATCGAAAATTGGATCAGCGAAGTACCGTAGTCGAGGGTTACTAAGCCGGTATCCTTGCCAAGTCTTGTCATTCTTTCCTCTGCTACCTGATGGATTGTTGCGACAAGGTTGGTCAGCGAAATATCGAGGTCTCGGGTTGCAGAGTCGATATTTCTGCCAAGTCTTATTGTTTTCAATTCTGCTGACAATCAAGCTGTGGTCGTTGCATAATGATAGACAGCGGCTCTGGTGGTTAGCTGCGTCAGTATACATTTTGAATCAATGTTCTGTGTCGCGAATTTTGTCGTAGGACGTGCTGAGTTGGCTCGCAGGACGAACTGCGACAGACATCGTTTGCAGCAACTGATGAGTGATTCTTAGCATGTCGAGTAAGCCTGGGGAAGAGGAGCTTCTTAGCTGTTTGGTCTCCGGAGATGTGTCCGGTATGTAGAGCTTTTACAAGGTCTGGAAGCTGTGCTTTTGCCTGTGGAGTCGTACTCGTACATCCAGATGTGGCTAGCGTTCCAAGGAATATTACGGGCTCGGCAATCTGTGCAAGCCAATAAAGATGAGTTTGAACTGAAGCATGTAAAATGACATTATCGAGTGTGTGAGATATTTGCACATCCGGGCCAGTCATTGCTAAGTGCAGGCTGGATTTATTAGAAGTGTTCCATCACTCCAGCTGACGCTTCTCGATCTAAATCGGCAGTGTTATTCATAGGCTGTATGAGAAAATCTTGGGCACCAGACGCCTTCTAGATGATACCGCATGCTTAGCAGCAACAGAGGGACAACTGAAGCACTTCACACCCTTAAACCGCTGAAGTAGGGGAAGGAAAGCGGAGCATAGGAGGCTCAAATCGTCTTGAATGAAGTAGCAAATATGGGCGCCTGGTGGTAACAAGCGTCCAGCTAGCTAGTACTGGAGCTGCGGGATGATAGATGGAGAGTTGAGAAAGCTACAGCGCGAACGCAACTTTTGAGCTGCCACAGCAGGTTTGGCATCTGGGCCGTCAAATGTAGAGAGACCTTCAGTTGGTCCACCAACGACGAAGACAGACGTTTGGTTCGGCTGTGCGAAGGCTAGATCCATGCTTTGCAGAGTATCTCGTGCATGAAGGGATGGTTGGCCAACTGACGCAAACGTTGACCAAGAACGAGATTGCTGTGTTTGTAGGCGGTAGTCTTCTGCTGTTGGATTGAAGGGATAACCGCTTGTGTTGTAGTGTGAGAGATTGCCGTACGTGTAGGCAAACTCGGACGTGTGCACTGGACCTAAACCCGGTGATCCAAGTGACGCAAGGATTGGGTCAAGAAGGGTTTGATTCTGGTCAATGAGATAGACATCGTTGCCGGCTCTTGCGAGGTTCTCGCCATACCAGATTGGCTGGCATGTCATAAGGATATCTCGGAAGATTCGTGCTGACCTGAAAAATTGTGCTGAAAGATTCGCTGCTGGGTTGTCTGAGAAATCAGAAGGCGGGTAGAGGTTCAAAAGATCTGTAATGGATGCGTTGCTCATGGCCGGCTGGTATGAGGCTACAAAAGCGAAGGTGTCTGCTTCGCTAACGATGTCCATTGGTGTGAAGAAGGTTAGATCGTTCTCGCACCAAAGAATCATGGTTGTGACATTCGCGAATCGATTTTCCGCAAGGAGTTGCGACGGCGCTGCAGGCAGGAAGTCGCCATCAACCACTGGTAGCCAGGAATCGCCGATGTTGTGGGAAATGTCGGCAGTATACGTGTCAATTGATGCTTGAAGCAAAGTCTGGCTATCAAGGTTGCGAAGGCACTGGACTGTCACGTCCGAGTTGAGGTCAGTGGTGTTGCACCCGACTGCATCGACCAATAGTTGCATCTGGTTGAGAGTGAAGTTCCCAGTAATTCCTGGTTCAAGAGCTTGGCTTTCGCAGATCCCCTGTTGAAATGGAACGGGTTTACTGCCACCGTAGGCCAAAGTCTGCATGCCGATAGCAAGTCCTAGGGATGTCAGCTCGATCAAAGAACATGTATTGATACATACCGCCCGATGACTGGCCGAAGATCGTAATTCTCTCCGGGTCTCCGCCAAACTGATCGATATTGTCACGAACCCACTCGATTGCAAGACGTTGATCACGAAGGCCGGCGTTCTCAGAGCCTTCGTTTCGCAGAGCAGTCGATTGTGCAAAGCCAAATGCTAGCAATATCAGTATGATTCGCGTACTATTGTGGCTGCATACCTCCAAGTCGGTAATTCATAGCGACATGCATGACCGGTAGCTTATTCTCAATGGATTGGATGACCAAGGCGTCTGGAGTCGTGGTAATCTCCTGATTCGAGCCCGTCCAGAAGCTCCCTGTGAATTTTAGTGTGATGGAGTGTGAGCAACACTTGTTACCAACCTCCATGAATAAAGACCATGACTGGCAGCTTGGATCCCACACACGTGGTGTTCGGTCTAGCAATATTCAAGCTCAAACAGTTCTCCGAGACGTTAGTGATATTTGTCAGAACAAGAGGGAGAGAATTCGAGTTCAGCGGTTGGGGGCATGCTGGACCGTAGGACGTTGCATTGACAACTGATCCTGACATAGGGACGTGAAGCTTCGGAGGCTTGAACCGATTTTGCCCACCGGTGTCCTCGCCATATGGGATGTTGAGGAAGACATCGATGCCGTTGCGTAAAAATCCTCGGTAGGTCACATTGTTTCGAGAATCGGTCACAGTGGGTGTTGCGACAATCAAATTGGTAAAAAGCGCGAGGAGAAGTAAGCACAACATTGTGTAAACTTTTCAATTGGTAAAATGGCGCAATCACACTGGACAAACGTCCATACTTGTACACTCCTACATATTCGCAAGCTTTCTTTAGGGTGCCTGCCTGATGATGCAAAGCTCTGTAGGTAGTGCGAAAAAGAGGAAGGTGAAGTAGCACATTTCATGAGGTACCTGAAGATCTTGCCGGATCTAGCTTCGGGCAGAGAGTGGAGGAGCTGTTGACGGCCTATCAGATATCAGCTTTTCAATACCCTGCTTGGGCGGAAACAACGAAGGTGAAGGTTTTCCACACCTCGATATGTGCTTCTTGTATTGCTTTGAATGAACCTTACCCTGTGACGGGCGGTCAGTCGAGTCTAGATTCGTGAGATGCGTTTCGAGTGTAGCCTCATGCAAGAGCGTGCTTGATTGAATAGTGCGATATTTTACCACATGCGGGGTGCTGGTTGTCCACGACACAATAGGCCTATTGCAACAACAGGAGATGTACCGATCCCTGAAGGCTTCGGAACGGGAAGAGCGAGCGTACGGCGCAAACGCTCAAGGGATTCCGTACGTACAATGCTCACTTGCGAAGTGCATTGAACCTCTGCCGCTTCATAAAGGAGAGAGGACGTGCATTAGGGGTCAGGTTCTGCAGTGTTGTGCATAAAATCGTAAAGTTGTGGTCCAGTTGGACCTGAAGAGTGGAAATGCCTTATTCTGCTCACACCAGAAACGCCTCCGAGCGAATAAGAAAGCAAGAAAGCTTCACAGTAATTGGCAAGGTCAGCTAGGCAGTACGACACCCACAGCTACGTCGGTAACCTCTACGAGATCCCGCTTGAAGCATCTAGTCCACTCTAACGGGGCTCATGAATATAGTAAAGTTGCAATGTGCAGGGCTTCACTAACAATGTTTTGAGCCCAAGGTCTATCTATGGATGGTGATTCGATTGTGGGGTGTCAGCAACTGTGCATCATGTATTCTCCAAAAGCTCGTCAAGTTACGTCAGGATGCTCCGAGGGTACGCCTTTGGAGTAGAAATCCTACGTGAGAAAGAGCACAGGTTCAAACGTCGTTGGTCTTTGATTTCCTTCGATGAAACAAATCTTCCCCAGCAGCAAATCCATATCTCAGAAAAGTAGTGGTCAGAAAAGTTATCCGCATCGAACAAAATGGCAACAGAAATCGCAGCGTTCAACTTGAAGGACGGGAAACGTCCTGATGACGCCAACAGCGCTGCCGGTCAGGTGCTCAGGGACACCTTGGACACCCTAACACAGCAGAAGGGTTTCCAAAGGGCATATTGGGGCCGCGAAGTCGAAAACCCAGACAGATTCCGCCTCTTCGTCGACTGGGACTCTGTGGATGCCCATATGGACTTCACCAAGACGGAGTATGATAGCTTCCTAACTCTCGATGGGATATGAATAACGATTTTGCAGAACGTACAAGCCATTTCTCGATCGATTCAGTGATATTGCAGACCTCAAAAATAATGTTTCCATGTACCATGCCAACCTCAAACCACATCCCGCTACTGAGGCATTGAGTGATCATGTCTCACCAGCAACCGAGATCCTCATGGTGTTCTTCCCAGCAGACTATTCAGAGGCAGACCAAAAGAAGTTTGAGGATGATCTGAAGAAGCTGGTGGCTGTGATCGAGAAGGAGGCCAAGACATATACGGCATCGGCTGGCGGTTGGGTTGTTGAAGAGGTGGACATTCCTGGAACATCAGAGAAAGGAAAAGCATATCAAGTATTGATCGGTTGGCAATCGGTTGAGGCTCACTTGGCATTCCGGGAGACGCAACCTTTCAAGGACAACATCCATCTGCTGAGGGGCGCGAAAGATCTCAAGACGCTTGCAGTTACTCATTATAGCGGCACTCAGGTGACATCTGGAAGTGGTGGTGTCGGAGACCTTGGGGGTGGAAATATGCCGGACATTCAAGGGGAAATCCTCAATCCACAGGAGAGCGGTTCCAAAGGACCAAAGACTAGAGCTGACGGAACGACCACCAAGAACAACGACGACTTGAAAGGAGTAGCGAATGCTCTACACAAGGAGAGAGTTGGTCGGTAGATGGTAGAAAGAGAGCGCAATCAAACTGCACCGAGTTCGCACGTGACGTCATTGCTCTCGAATTGTTCGAATTTGATGTTGATTCGTTCTTCTTCATGCATACCAAACTAAAAGTATCCTAATCTAGCGTGCAGAGACATGGCGACCGAGGTTTTACTAGAGACGACGATGGTACAGCACAGTAAGTGGTACTTGAGCAAAGCTAACACATCAAAGGGTCTCATTACCGTCGAGTTGTACAACGATCACGCGCCGAAGACTTGCAAGAACTTCGCAACACTAGCACAACGAGGTTACTACAACAATGTTATCTTCCATAGAATAATACCAGACTTCATGATTCAAGGAGGTGATCCCACAGGGACTGGTCGAGGTGGATCTTCCATCTATGGTGAGAAGTTTGAGGATGAAATCAAACCGACCCTCAAACACACTGGCGCAGGGATATTGAGCATGGCGAACAGCGGTCCCAACACGAACGGAAGTCAATTCTTTCTCACGTTAGCTCCTGCTCCGTGGCTGGATGGGAAGCACACTATCTTCGGCAGAGTGAAAAGTGGCATGAAGATTGTGCAAAGAATGGGTCTGGTGAAAACAAATAGCGAAGATAGGCCGTTGGATGAAGTAAAGATTGTGAAGGCGAGTATTGTTGAGAAAGAGGACGGCTGAATGGGCAGGTATAACATTGAAGACCTCGCATGCGAACGCGAAGTGGCGGATTTTGAGCCGAGCCATATCTCGCAGATCTGCCCGACATTTCTATCGGCTCGATGAACCTGAACATCAAGATACGAAGCAGGACCGCAGCCAACCCCCACCAGTGTCAAAATGTCAGAGCGGAAATGCAAGCACTATCATTGGAGAAATCGTCCTAGGCACGTTCCGAAAGACTACTCCTATGAAGGGTGCCGATACATGCCGACCAAGAAAGAGTCAAGACTGCTTCGTTCTTCAGACACAAATTCGACTCGAAGACACTGCCATCAAAAACCGCTTTTCACTTGTCAAGTTACAGGGTCATGTCTTCCGCCAACAACACTGCAAGCTGATCAGCTCCTTCCTTACTACATTAGGTAGGGTAGTGCAACGATGTGGTGTCGCTCAGCCAGGTTATGGTGTATCGATTGGTAGACACGTTTTATCGCAGCAACCAGGTCTCATTGCGCCGCTATGACTTCGTCATAATCTGTACTCGCAGGTTAGCATGGAACCTCCGATCTCAAGCCAGTCCACTCTGACTCACCAGGTTGGGGTGTTTGGGCATGATGATACTATTGCGCCCTGGCTCTCTCGAGATATTCTGTTGGCGGCTAGAAACCACTCCAAGTGTTTGCATACTTCGCACGATACATCCCTACAACAGATATCGGATCCTGATGTAGCAGTGAATCTTCTTCACTCGATCATGTTTTCGTCTACAAGACAGCTGTGAGTGACATTAGTGTGATACGACTGGTAATTGGCGGCAACCTCTGGTTTGATGCTCTGCATAGTCTGGGAGTTATTCGAATACGACACGATTTGTCTCGATGTTAGAGGATCAGAACTTCTGGATTAGTTAGGCTTCGTGTTGGCATGGACGAGCTTGCTGATAAGGGCATGAACGATCCAGAGTCTCGGCCTGAAGTTGACTGCCGTACTTTTTATTTTTATCTTACAGGGCATAAGACTTGGAGCAACATACCATATCTGACGATTGTAGTGCCGCTTCCATGCTCAATTCTGTACAATCGTCCCTCATGTCCTATAATCACCATTGATCGTCACATATTCATGCGAGAAATCGCAGAACCAGTAACTTGCCTCCTCCTTTCCTGTCCGTAAACTGACATCGATGATCAAATCTTCGTCCTGCAGCAGCCTTGCCGCTCGTTCCTCATCCACCATCTCAGGCTCTCCGTTCGCAAGTAGTTTGAGCACACCTTCGTCCTTCGTCGCACTATTCTTGGCAGGAATAAAACTCACATCTGTCCTCTGTGGCACTACGGCATCAGGGCTTGACAAACCCTGTGTATACCCGATAGCACACAAGATCCTTCCCCAGTTTGCATCCCTCCCATACAATGCCGTCTTCACCAGTGGACTCCTTGCGATGGTGCTAGCGATCAGATGCGCGTCCTTGTACGTTGTAGCATTTCGCACACGGACTTCAACGAATTTCGTCGCACCTTCACCATCGCGGACTACCAACTGCGACAACTTGGAGGAGAAATCTATCAAGACCTTCTGCATAGCGTTGTAGTCTTCCGTGCCCCGTGCTACGGGCGGCGTATCCGGGCTTGGTGCAGCAGCGCCGTTTGCGAGGATGGCAAGAGTATCATTCGTCGAGGTGTCGCCATCGATAGAAATACTGTTAAATGATCGATTTACCGCCTTGACCAGTAACGGTTTTAGTGCCGCGCTGGAGATCGGGGCGTCAGTACACAACACACCGAGTAATGTCGCCATGTTCGGATGGATCATGCCAGCGCCCTTCGTCATACCGGCCAATGCATATGTTGCGCCTCGGTGGGCCGTGCCAGGTAGTGTGAATGTCGTAGATAGCAGCTTTGGGAAGGTGTCGGTCGTGCAGATAGCTTTCGCAGTGCCGAGCCAGGCGGTGTGCGAATTATCGAGGTTGGAGTAAGCTGTTGGGATCTTGGACAGGATTTTCTTGATGGGTAGTCGCTGACCGATGACGCCAGTGGACATTACCAAGCTGTTTGAGCCGTTAGCATCCTCGGGCTGGTTCTGTTGCTGAAAACATGCTGTGGCCGCGTCGGACATGGCTCGAGCGTCCTCTAGCCCACCTTGGCCCGTCACGGCATTTGCACAGCCGGAATTGATGATAATTGACCTAATTCCAGCTCCGCCGCGCCGTTCGAGGATCTGCCGGGAAACCTGTACAGGTGCGGCCTGAAATTTATTTGTGGTGAATACCACAGCGCCGAAGGCAGGGGTGTCGGAGGCTATGAAAGCTAAGTCGGCATTACGTGTATTGGAGGGTTTGACGCCGACGTGAGTACCGGAGACGCGGAAGCCTTTTGGATAAGTGCCAGTGCTTGGAATGAATTTCTGCTTGGCGGCCGGGATGGAGGAGTCGAGGGGGGCGGAGTAGGCGCGGGTTTGTTGAGAGGAGATTTGCTTTAGCGAGGAAAACAAAGGTTGTTTCCGCATTGTGTCAGCTGTCCGAAGCAAATTTGACGGTCACAGAGCTATGTCGGTTCAGTGTCAAAAGTTAATTCTTTCGAAATAAGAAAGTTTTTAGTTTACTCGGCAAGGACGATGAGTCACTTATGAGCCGATATTGTTGCTGACGGTAGCATACTAGCGCGATGGTTAACTTTCTGCCTCAAATAAATTTCATCGAGCTGAAAAGCATGTTCTGAGGTTTTGTGGTAGCATTGTAGTCGTATAGCGATAAGGTAAACTCGTGCTTGTCTATTTTTTTTTTGCAGCCAATCAAAAGCTCTCGTTTGCGGCATTCCAGAGGACTCATCTACTGTCACAGATTTATCTTCCTCATGCCTTGCTTTCTTTGCAGGAAGAACTACCTTACAGCAACTGTCGCAACTTTATTGCCACGAGGGTAATAGCTTTCAACAAGCCATTGTGGCACACGATTTACAGGTACAGAGTCACGGGTTCCGATTCTGACAACCTCTTCAATCATAGTATTGAGCCTTTAATCTCATATTGCCAAGACAACCAGTTCACCGAATCTTCATAGGAGTGCCAACATGACGCGATGAGATAGCTCGCTGAGGTGCAAGGTAATATCGAGGGTTCTCTGCGATGGTGGCTCAAGCGGCCGCGAATGAACCTTCCACTAGCAAGGAATCAAAATGCGAGTTTTGCAGGAGCTTCGATATGGATGACGAGCATTGTGGAAATCTGCAACTGTTCAGCAATCGAGGTCTCAAGTTCTCAGGATTAGCGCACAAGTGGGCTGTTAAAGGTAAAGAAACGGGCTGTGGGTACTGCTCGCTCATGATTGATATACTCGACGCATTCGTGCCATGTTGGGGCTCTGAGCCCGGCGATTTGTTCATATCCGTTGAACTTGCTGTGACGCGGCCACTAGAATTCTGGGTCAGTCGCTCGTTGAGCGACAGGATGCACGACCAGATGGGTGATGTTCTGAGAGTTGTGCATCTGGGCATCGAGAAAGGTTGGACACTCTTGTCATCCTGACTTTGCCCTCCTGGAGGTTCTCTCTAGCGGAAAAAACCCTGTCGTTTGTAGGTGTAAGATACTAACTGATAACAGACAGGAAGATACCTGTACTTCCTCACATCGATCATGCGCTCTCTCATCTTGGAACTCTACATGCTTTGCCATTGTCTTCTCGAAGCCATGGATCTTTTGAATTCATTCGCAAATGCATGGTCTCATGCGCATCCCACGAACAATGCAAACAGCCGAGCACAACACCGCTCCCTACACGCGTTGTACGATTAGGCTCTGGCCCTGAAGACATAGCTTTGCAGGAAACTGTAGGTAGATATGGCGAATATGCTGCTCTGAGTTATTGCTGGGGTAAGGACAAGACATTGCACAAGACAATACACGAGAACTATGGTGCTATGAAAGCTTCTATTCCCTCGTGCAAGCTCCCCGCAACACTCAAAGACGCCATTACACTGGCTCGTGAACTTGGATTTAGATACATCTGGATTGATAGTCTCTGCATTATTCAGAACGACCGCAAAGACTGGGAAAAGGAGGCAGCAAGAATGGGGCATTATTATCAGAACGCAGCGTTGACAATTGCAGCATCCTGGTCAACAAGCGCATCCTCAGGTTTGTTTCATGACCGACCAGTTATCTCTGCTCCGCAGATCTTGCAATTCCGAGGTATGGACGGTATGTCTTATCCAATTATAGCACAAGCTCGTGGGCAAAGATTACAAACAGCTGCTTTGCATGAACAACTAGGTCCTCTTTCGGACAGAGGATGGACTTTTCAGGAGAACCTTCTGTCCGCACGGGTTATCCACTTTACTAATTCCCAGCTCATTTGGGAGTGCACTACAGAGCTCTTATCAGAAGACACCTATCCAATCCAAGGCTTATACGACGGCCTGATTGGCGATTTCCGTAAGCACCGTCAAGGAGATGATTTCGATCGCTGGAGTCATTTTGTTGAAATATATTCACGCCGCGAGCTGACTAATCCAAACGATCGGCTGCCTGCAATATCTGGTGTTGCTGCTCTTTTTCAACAAGAGACGGGCCATGAGTATGCCGCAGGATTGTGGAAAGACCACATGTCGACTCATTTGATGTGGGTGAATGATATGGAGGGTGATATGTCAGACGCAACTCTTTCAGGGCCAACTTGGTCCTGGGCTTCTATCAAAGGCGGTGTGAAAACTGCTGCTGTGTGGTTGCGCAGTTTACCCTTCAATCCTCTGTGTGTAGTTCATGACACGCTCACTACACCAGTGGGTGAAAATCCTTTCGGACAGGTTGAGCGCGGCACTGTGATTGTCACGGGTCCGGTGCTTCAAATGGACATGCAGTGGGACGGAATTCTCTCAGAGTTTGATCTGCCATGGTATCGGCTTTTGCACGATCAAGAACCTGACATTTATTTTGTTCCTGATAGCAACCTGGAGCCTGTAACGGTCAATATAGGCTCTGAATCAGTGTTGCAGACATCACATCGGTCTCAGAAGCCGCCAATGGCTTTGAAGGCGACGATTTGGTGCCTGTGGTTACTCAAATCTGACCCGCCAGAAGAGCTGAAAGAAAGAAACCAGTTATGGTTCATGTGTCTTTACGGATTGGTTCTTGCCCCAACGCGCGATTTCGGGCGAGATAAGACCTATGTTCGCATTGGAAGTGTAATGACGAAGACAACCAGGCTGCTTGGCGAGTCGAACACAGCCACTCTTACCATTGTTTGACATCACTGCTCGAACCAGCTTTTGTGGACGCTTCTACCACATTGTGTGCGTTTAGCACTAGAGTGAGGAGATCAGCTGCCATTTCACGTGTTTGTAGATATGTGTCGTCCGTTCCTATCACGTCTCAACCAAAATAAACCCCTGAGGGCCGCTTCAACTCTCTCTAGGAGACCTCACTGCACTACCGAGATCGAATTATTGTGTCGACAGTGGCAACTGCCGAAATCGTAAATCAGGCTTCCGATCTGGCTATCATTCGTTTTGACTATGGGGACTGCTCTCTTAGCCAACAGAGTCAGAGCTAATGGAGTGTCGCCTGAGTTGTCTCCAAGTATTACAGAGAACTGAGGAAGGTTCTTGGTTGGATCAAGGCCGCGACTAGCAGATATTCTCACATAAAGGTGCTTAGGGAGAGCAGGAAGGTCGCATTATTCAGTCATGGGGTATGCTTCGGAAGCTGTATGCCTATGGAGGTTGTTAGTGTTGGTATATGAAAGGGTGGTACGTATTTGAGTTGGTTTTGCAGATGATAGATTTAAGCAGGATAGGATATCGAACAATTTGAGTAGATTTGTAAGCATAGTCACTTCTATATGAAGTATTCTACCGAATATCCTAGCCACGCACACTGCTCGACGTCTACAAAACCTGATGTCCACCCCGGATAGTCCAAATGCCTGACCACTCCTTCAGCAGAAGTGACTGGCAACCACTTTCCAACCGTCTGAAGCGCCACGAGTGTCGAGTTGTACCCCCTAGCTCTTAGGTATGCTTCGCTAGGATTTGGCTGTCCAGATCTTATGAAGCTAGCAAACAAACCACTGACAAGCTGGACTGAATAGAGGTCGGCAGCGTCTCGGAGGTCATCGTAGAAGTTTCCGAATACCCACGGCATGTCAGCACCGTGCAACTTGAAGTAAGGTTCGTTGGGATTGCCGTTGGGATATTCAGGAGTGGCCGGCGCTCCAGGCAAATTGTTTGGATTATAGCCGTTGATGCTGCGTTCAAACTCGTAGTAATAAGCGGACGGGAAGACCTTGTTAGCAGCACCTGCGTAGATCGTAGCTTGATCGATACAACGGAAAGTGTCGTCTGTTGCAACGCGCTGCGTGACATTGAAGGCGTCAAGAGTCCAGTTTCCAGTGACATTGACATAAGGAAACAGACCAGAAGTAATCACTGACTGAGCGGCAGATGAATCGATGCTGAGGCCAACCTCAAGCGCACCAGTCAGATTGCCAAAGGTAACGTTAATTGGTAGATTGCTAAAGGAGGCACCATCGTTCGTGACAATGCCGAAGATGGTGGGTACATAAGCAGTTCCGTTGTTTGGTGTCTGAAGATTCAATTCGGTCGTGTTGACGAAGATGTCGTCCTTCACGACATAGCGTGGTGCCGATGAGTAGGTGTTAAGCACAGTCGCATTGACTACACGAAGGCAGGCAATGGTGTCCTCCAGAGTCTCAGAAGTACAATTCGTTGCATTGACCAGTAAGCTGCCAGAGACGTTGTAAGATTGCGCTATTGTGTAGTACAAACTATAAGTGGTGCCGTAGTTGGAAGGGAGGTTGAGTGTCTGGCCTCCACCGAGGTTAGACATAGCGATTGCCCCTTGATATTTGCCAACGGCCATTGGTGAACCAAGTAGTGCTCTGACGCTGCCTGCCCCAGCAGATTCGCCAATTATTGTAATCTTGTTTGGATCACCCCCAAAGTAAGCGATGTTCTGAATCGTCCATTCAAGTGCTGTTACCTGATCGCCTATGCCAAAGTTGCCCGTAATGTTGGCGCCTGGCACAGCTAAGAAGCCTAAGCTACTAAGGCGATAGTTGATCGTGACAACCACAATATCTTCGCGTGAAGCCAGGTTTGAGCCGTCGCTAAGGGGGTCAGCACCTGTACCACCAGTAAAGCCTCCACCATGAATCCAAAACATGACTGGTCTTAAGTCAGCTCGAGAATCTGCCTTGGGTATGTATGTTGTCTGGATATTGAGAAAGAAGCAATCTTCATTTCCGCCGCCAGACTGAAGGCATTGCTCGCCATAGCTGGTGGCATTGATGACTTGACCTTCTGGTTGGAAGAGCTGAGAGTGTTCGAAACGAGGTGGCCGTTCAGCATATCGAATGCCAAGGAAGCGAAAAGATTTCTTGTTGAAGTATCCCTGGTAGGTGTTCGTTCCGGCTTGCACTGATAGTTGTGTATGCGTCGCTGTTGAGTTCTGTGGCTCACTTGCATTTGCGCTGTTGGAACACAAGGCAGGAAGTTGCTGCGGTCCTGGGCTTTGTTCAATTATAAGGCTCTGGCCGGATAGGGCGAGAACTGCACCGTTAATCCAGAACTGATGACCAGAGCGGCCGGCATACTCTTCATACTCGAGGTTCATTACAAGGTCGGATGAGTAGTTGGAAGCCATATCTGCGGAGACCAGATTTTCTCCGATGATGGAGCAAATTTGGCAGGCTGCATCTTGGCCCACGGGTTCCGTCACGATGAAGCCGACATGGTTATGATCGTCTGAGGCATTCAGATTGTTGTGATACAAAATAGTAAGAGAGCTTGCGAGATTTGGAAGGCTATTTCCTGAGAGTACTCCAGCATAGCTAAGATAGGCGGTCAGTAGTACCAGTGAGAAGTGCTTTGTAGGCCACATGTCGAATCATGAAGAACGGATGTGCCTCACGGCGGGATACTCATCTTGGCTAGGTATTCTCATCCTTTTATCCCCATACTGCAGATCTTGGGGTTTTGCATAGTAGCAATCATCGCTTGACTTCACCACATCAATACTGAGATGTACGAGTCGAACAAGCTCTTGGACGCTCATTTTCAAACATCATGACATGCCGGATCAGCAAAGGTGTCGAGCTAGGCAGTTGCAGCGAGCTTGGATTATGCGACTAATGTCCGCGGGTAATTCATGCCATTCACTGCGATGATGGCGAAGCGTATGTGTGTGGCCCGTAGTCGCTGCGGCGCAATGAGCAATCATGGAAGGTCGAGAGCTGCGAAAATAGGCTAAATGACTCTCCTCGGACACTTCGGCCAAGTTGCTGTCCGAAGCGCCGTCATCACCAGATTTTCACTCTTTACCTATCCACCATACATCAATAAAGGGAGATGAATAAAACAACATCGAAGGGCACCTCAGTCTAGATAATATAAGCTATTATCAGAGAAAAATGAACATATTATCACCTAAAACCATTCGAAAAAATGGTGTGAAAATCGTGTATTTTAGTGTAATTTTGAGGGACCGATCACAAAATGAAAAATCATTGTTGTCGAGCTGAGCCTCGGGGCAAACTGTGACTACCCTTGAGAGTGACAAGATGTCAAGCCTTCAGGGAATACAAATGTGCAAGATCACTGCTGGGTCTTCTTCTTAGTCTTTTGGACTTGTGAATTAATCCTTGTATGCTGCTGTAGAGTCAAGTTAGGTGGTAATGCTGGGCTTGATCAAGTTTTGTGGAGCGGCTCACTAGGCCATCCGCTACGTTCTTTTATGCACTAACAATACGTGTGAATATGGAAAGCGTGTCTTTGTTCCTGAGAGTTCATGGATGAAAATTCGCCTCGCTGCACTCAAGTCGAGTTCTGGACGAGTTGGAGAATGTAGAGTACCTGAATGCACTTGTTGCTTGGAGCTTGGAAGCGCAGAACTCCATTTGCGTATAGGAAGAAAATTTTCCAAGTTGATTGGATGCTTGTGAAGACGTCATTTGTTTTGCCGGCCAATTAGGGATGTATTTTCTTCTTTCTCTTCTCACGATTCGAATATTTGTCATCGAGATTGATGGCCACAATCAATGTCAATACTACTGACTGCCTATGATCTGGACCAGTTGGCTAGTCTAGTTCCGGATAGTAATAAAAGATTGGAACTCTGTGTATCAACGTACCGGTCAATTGTCGTGTTGACGCTGAACTGTAAGACTAAAAGATACTTAAGTTAGCGCTACATATAATGCAAGCAGAGAAGATCGTGCCTCGTCGAAGGCAATAGAGCCCGAGATTGCGCCCGGCATTGGTGAATAATGACAAAAAGGCGGGATATGAAGATTTCCCCAGTCTTTTGTGCTGCTAAGATATTGCCGAAAATGGAGATGACATTTTACCTAAAACAGAAACACCATTTCCAAGTTTTTATGCACGGCTTAAATTGATTTTTATGCACCAAACAGAATTTGAATTGACTAGTTTAAGTAATCCTTGGCAAGGCTCACGCGTAAAACAGCTCACACGTTCTTCTACTTTTCAGTTAGCTTAGTAGCCTAGACTGTTATGAGGGTTGTACGTAATGTGGTCAGAAAACCGTAGTACTCATGAGTGTAGATTAAGGTGTGCAAAAGCAGCAAAAAACAATCTAAAGTGGCGCACTTGCCATTTGAAGCCCCACACTATTCGCTGCGCTGCCTGATTACACATTGATACGTGATAGATCAGAAGTTGTGAACGGATCCTTCATCATACTACATTGCTGATTTGTGCCCGGTATTGAGTGCGTCAACATAGAATGATTTTTGAGCGTAATGCTCATTTCGGCATTCCTGATTGTCTTCAGATCTATATAACCAGCATGGCAGTGGCTAGTTCTAAGCTGCGATGTACATCGACAACCACCACCTCATCGAAGAACATCTTAATATATCGGACATTCTCACAGCAATATTGGTACTTATAAGCCATGGCAGAGTCACGCCTTTTCAAACCATGGAAGATCGGCAACATTGAGCTAAAACACCGTATCGTGATGCCTGGCATCAGCCGCATGCGAGCAACCGATGATCATGTGCCGACAGAAATGATGATGACGTACTACGGTCAAAGAGCATCAGTACCTGGTACACTGGTTATCACAGAGGGCAATATTGTATCAAGCGCGCACAGCGGTTACACGAATGCGCCAGGAATATGGAGTCGAGAACAAATTGCCGCCTGGAGGATGATCACTGATGAGGTACACCGCAGAGGAAGCTTTATATTTTGTCAGCTGATGGGAATGGGGCGCATGGCCAATCCCCAAGAAGCTGAGAGAGAAGCATTCACTATCGTCGGCCCTAGCGCTATCCCCTGGACAGAAGGCGCCCCCGTCCCAAAGCCAATGACCATTGAAGAGATCAAACAGGCAGTTCAAGATTTTGCTACTGCTGCGGAAAATGCTGTGGAAGCAGGATTCGATAGTGTCGAGATTCTCGCTGGAAATGGTATGCTTGTCGAGCAGTTTATCCAAGATGTAAGCAACCAGCGTGACGATGATTACGGTGGAAGTGTCGAGAACAGGTCTCGCTTTGCCAATGAGATCCTACAAGCTCTTGTCAACGCTGTTGGTGCTGAACGTGTCGCTATCCGTCTTAGTCCATGGACCAAATTTCTGGGCATGGGGATGGAGGATCCGATTGCACAATATTCAAATGTTATCATCAAGGCCCAAAAGTTGAAAATTGCCTATCTTCACTTGATTGAGTCACGGGTCAAAGGCGGTGATGACTTCATCAGTACAGACAGGCTCGACTTTGCTTACGATTTGTGGAATGGCCAGACAATAGTTGCAGGAGGTTACACAGCAGCAGCAGCACGCGAAATTGTTGATGTAAAATTCCCAGAGAAGGAAATTGCGGTGGCCTTCGGAAGGCAATTTATTGCCAACCCCGATTTGGTTTACAGGATCAAAGAAGGTCTTGAGCTCAATTCCTACGACCGAGATACATTTTATGCGCTCAAGTCACCCAAAGGATATATAGATTATCCATTCAGCAAAGAGTATCTGGCAACAGTCAAGGAGTGATAGAAATCTCAGCAGAGGCATGGGGATTTATCACGGATAGATAGTGTTATCATAGAATAAGTAATCTTCTTTGATCAAGTCGCTACGTTTAGAATTTGCCTTCTCGGTACATACTTCTGCCCCCGCTAAATAGAATCCTGGCTTCAGCAGTCCATAAAATTTACGCCATCCGGCCACCAAGCTGTGGTCAAATTGTGGCCTGCGAGTAGAATTTCTAGATGTCGGTTAGAACAGCATAATAGCCATTACTAGGATTGCAGATCAGGGTGCAGTGTATCCGGTACGTGATTCTTCTGGCACTTGTGCTAAACGCAGCAGTGACAGCAGGTCCTACTTGTCCTTGCAGTCAGCTCACAGTAACTGTTACTGTTCGACATGCCTATGCCAATTTCGGGTTCGCCTCACTTATCATAATTGATTGCACAATATTTGACTACGAAAAGGACGGATCTATTTTAGCCACCTCTAAGCCTATCATTGATAGTCATAAGCACTGTCTGTTACGAGCTTTAGGTGATGGAGATGTACGTCCAATGGCGTTTTATTTGCTTGAATGCCTAGCCTAGCGGTTGTAATTATCGAGAGGCGCATCATTCGCAATAACCTTCCAGATCTCGCTAACCTCAGCGCTGACCTCCTCGCCAACTGGCCCCTTCTTCAACCAGGCCAGGGTTTCCTTTACCTGGGACAGTTTACTAGCACCGAAGATAATGGCGTCACCATGTTTGGGATCAAGCACCGAGTTGAAAGCGACCCAACGATATGCAAGCTCTGCCCTGCTACACTCGGCAGTCAGAGCGGCCGCTCCCCACAGATCAAGGGCCTTGTGGTAGGAGGGCTTGTCCTAGAGATCGTTGTAGATTCCACTCAACCAATGATCTTTACCGAAACGCCCTGCGTCCTTGTTTCCTTCAATAATCTGCTCCTTAGTCTTGGTTAGGAGACCACCAGCGACCGGGCTGTAAGCGTAAAAAGCGATGTTGAGCTTGCGTAGTGTAGGAAACAGTTCAGTTTCCACTCTTCTAGCCACAGCGCTGTAATTGCCCTGGTAGACAGTCGGAAGTGGATAGCCTTCCTTCTTGCACAAAGTATGAATATGCTCCACGTCATCAGCCTTGAAGTTGCTTAGGCCGAAACGCTTGAAGTAGCCAGCTTTGTAGGCGTCGCCGATGCCTTTGAGCATGTCCGAGACGTCGAGTGAGGGATCTGGACAGTGGATGTAGTACACGTCAACCTGCAATCCGCATTAATATAGCTTGCTGCTTTCTCTGCAGTCACTTACTTTCACGCCGAGTTTCTGAACAGTCTCCTTGGCGTGCTGCAAGATCGCAGTGGAAGTGCTGCCACCAGCAATGAAGCCGCCAGGCGTCTTGCTGTCGATAGTGAATTGGTGTCCGCCTCCAGTCTTGCCAATCCACTCTTCAGAGTTGCTATACAAGCGGGATGTGTCGATAGTGTCGCAGCCGCCCTCCATTAGCAGCCCGTACAGGTCCTTGATAGTAGACTCATCAGGGAAGTCCTTGCCCTCACCAATTGGACCGCCACCGAAGACAGCCTTAAGTCCATTGTGAGCCATAGTGTCGATGATGCAAGGTCGCAAGTTAACACGTTACCAGTGAAGTCATTGGTGAGTAGCAAGAATTGCTACAGTGCCATTCTGTCTTTCTCTCTGGTCTTATTTAACCTCCTCTAGAACTGGCACTGCGACCGAAAGCTAACGCTGTTTTGCCGATGGAATCTTTTGGTGGACCATGCTCGAGAACGGCTTGATGGATAAGACTTGGCACATGTTCCCGTGCCACTGGCTTGTCATACTTTATTACTCTCGCACTATCCATCATGCCACTTACTTTGTTCAGGGCTCCAACTAGCCACCTTCAACGATGTCGCTCTTGATGAAGCAGGTCTGTTGAAGCCACAGAGAGTGGAACCCAAGTTGATATCCGAGTATAAGAATGCGAGGCTTTGACTTGGCAGCGGTGACTATCCTAAAACGGATAGTCCCCGCAAACCGATGTGACAAGATGCAAGCGTTTATGCTCGTACAGCCCGTCCCTGAGCGGTCGCACGAGCCTGAGCATTTTACATAGCAGTTCCAGCAACTACACTAAGGCCAGGTCTACACTAGATTTCGATGATGCATTAGAAGGAATATTCA
Organism: Neophaeococcomyces mojaviensis; assembly: GCA_030247915.1. Lineage (NCBI taxonomy): Eukaryota > Fungi > Ascomycota > Eurotiomycetes > Chaetothyriales > Neophaeococcomyces > Neophaeococcomyces mojaviensis. Next base: position 14,642 of record JAPDRQ010000230.1, on the reverse strand, counting down.
AGGCGTTGAAAACATCCCGTTGACGGCCTTGAGGCGTAAATCTTTTTGAGGACTAAACGCTAACTAAAAGCAGATAGCTCCCACCAAGTGGAGACCCGTGGACCTGTTTGACCGCAAGCCAAACTACTCCAACTTCGCTATTCACAGACTGTAATCTCCATCACCTGCAATGATGACCGAATATTTGGAATCGAAAGCATGTAAACCCTGCGCTTCATCAAAGCGGAAGTGTGGAAAAGAGACACCCTATTGTCTGAGATGCAGGAGACGTGGCATCGATTGCACATATCCCATATCAAAGCCGAGCTGTTTCGTCCGTTGCGGAGGGGATGGCACGCTCCAGGCGAATCACAGCATCTTACCTCTCAGTGTTTTACAGCTGCATACTTACTCTAGGAACCCTAAGGTTGGAGAGATTGCGATCCTGGGGCCCTCTCATGGTCCAGACCTTACCGGACACTCCAGCGCCCTCCTCGATAACTGGGCATGCTCAAGTTGGTTCAACTCACCAGAAACTTGGAATATCGATCCTTACCTACAAGTGGTGCAATGCGCATCCAGTGTCATCGGTTTGAGACGCCTGCTTAAGACTTTCCACCAGTGGCTTACCGAATGGGTCGACGGTGGTAGCAATCCCTTTATCCACTCTCAGCTCTATCACATTCGCTTTCCGCGGTGCATTCAGGATGCATATACCTCTCTATCATGCTATCTTCGCAAAACAGCATCAAATGAGCAGATCGTTCTGCGAATCATTGAAGCCCGAGCTACGCAGCTGTTAGCTGAATATGGTGCTCCCTCGGCGTATTTGTCGCAGGAGAATACAAGCTCAAGCCTTGTCACTCTTGACTCTCTTGAACACTTAGCTCGGGTTCAAGCGTTAGTTGTTTATCAGTTCCTATGTCTTTATGACGGTGACATTCGACTACGTCACGTTGCAGAGAGCCACATTCCTGTGCTAAACAGCTGGACACAACAGATGGTTGAACATGCCAGCCACGCGGCATGCTTAGGTGGCTCTATGATCTCATCGACCTATGAACAAACAGTGAACTGCTTTGGTCTGACGGACAGCGCGCACTGCGATAATCTCCTCTGGTACTCGTGGATACTTGCTGAGAGTATTCGACGCACGTGGCTCGTTGTATCTGGTACTCAGGGAACATATTTGACAATTCAGCAGGGCCAGACAATTCCGTGTCAGGGCGGTATGATGATCACAACTCGCCAAGGAGTCTGGGGAGCTCAGTCGGCTCTAGCCTGGGAGAAGCTATGCTTGGAGGTAAACACAGGATTAATGCATGTGGTGGAGGCAGACAAGTTGTTCACAGAAGCAGTACCGGAAGATGTCGACGACTTTGCTATATTCATCCTTCAGGCTACATTCGGTGAGGAAAGAATGAAGAGATGGGGGGTACAGATACAGGACTGACCGTCTTCATCAATTGTCACCGGGTAGTCAAGGCGTTCCTTTGCATAGCTACCACTATAGTTGCAATTATATCGGATTAAGGCTCCACCATGGCTGCTGCTTGGAGTTGAACACTCAGGTCGCTTAGTAACTCGTGGCTGAAATGGTAACCGAATTTCGCTAGGCTGATTTTTAGTTGCGGACATAAGGTCTTCTGTGGTAGAGCTGATCCATTCGAACTATCTACAGGCAGCTCTAGATTATCTATGAGCCATCGGTAGTAAAATTGATATATCTTTCTATGAACCATGCGGTGCCTAAGGCAGCAGAAAGGAGGCTGACTATATAGGGACTAAAGACGGGCGCCACCGAATATATAACATTAGGATAAGTAATCAAGTAGAAATGGGAGACAAATTGTTCAGTTGAAAGTGAAAGCAACAAGTACAGTCCCCGTAGAAAGTATCCGGACGGACGCTAAATTACACTAAAATACCCGGTTTTAGGTGATAGTATATTCTTTTTTTGCGATGATATGTTTTTTATATAACGAGATCTAAAGGCCCTTTAAGAAGAATACATCTTCTAGTTATATATTTAAGTACTAAACGGATTGATATCTAGAGTATATTAATCTAATAAAAAATTAGAGTAGAACAATGTATTAATCTATACCGTAGATAAGGTTAATACCTAGCTTTAGAAGAACGGAGTATAGTGTATTATATGGTTAGTATACTCGCCGGATCTAAAACTAATTAGATATATCTAGCCTATTCTAAAGAATCGTCTTAATAACGAATATCTATACTTAAGGGCTATAGGGTAAAGTAAGGTAGCCTATTAGGTATTGGAACGAGTAATCGCATAAGAGTAAAAGACTATTCCGTAGAAGGTAATTATCTACGTAATGAGGTTAATAGATACCCGAGTTAATAAGGTAATTATTATAAAAGGCTGGTAAACGCGATACTTGAACCACGAATTTTCTATATATTACTCGATTAGGTAACTAAAATGGCTTTAATGCATTTACAGTACGTATATAATCGTAAACCAGGTATTGTAATCTGTATCGTAGTAATTTGTACTGGAGCGGTTTAAATTAATAGGGTGTCGATTTTGGAGATCGACGTATAATTGGATCCAGGCACTGTAGTACTGTATTTACCGGCTGTCTGACATATCCAGGAGAAATGGTTACACAAAAACACGATGAGCACGCAGTATAAAACAAGGAAGGTCAATGAATCACTAGAACAAATTGATTCAACTTTCGATTAACTAATAATTCATATTCTTAGGTGCAGATTCTGACTAAGATAGTAGACGATGTTTAGGTGTCATTCTGTAAAGGCCTAAGTGGTTGATAGAATCGAGCCTCTAAGTGTACTGGATACTTTTTCAAAAACTACGCCTAAGTATACAAGCTGATAGAAGATCAAGAGGACAGCCCAGTCCGCTGATCTTCTATATTTAACAATGCGTGCTGATCATAGTTGAAAATGACCACTTCTTCTGACGTGCCCGCACTATTCCAGTATTAGCGGCTCCATACTTGTTAAATGCGTTAGAATGTCTCGGATTGGTCATGCAGAAAATCGCGGGGCACTCCAACGACATCTGCCCACAAGCGATCACTTCCGACATTCCTAATCAAGGTCCGCAGACCATTCTATACAGTTGCTACAATACAAACGATCTAGCGCAAATGCATTGAAAACAAAAGACACTTACTCTCTTCAATCATTCTAGATGCCGATCCCCGAAAACGATGGGAGAAGGCTTGACTTTGGAGGAACCTTCTTATCTACTGGGTCTCAGGCCAACGGCAACATATACAATGCTAGCAGAGACATCAACCACCATTATAGATCATCCGAGTCTTATGATGAGACAGACCCTAGTTGTGTTAAGCTGCGCAGTAAGTCCTCAACTTTCTGAACAATTCGGGACTGAGGTTTCGAAGGTAAGGAGGGCAAAGAAATACTCCAGTGGCTTTCAGAGCTCAACTTTGAGCAACGACGCAAGGATTATGCAGAATCTCATCTAGAAGGTACTGGAGCATGGTTTCTTGAAACACCAGAGTATCGCGATTGGCGACGCGGCGAATCGACAACGCTTTGGCTAGAAGGAATGCGTAAGTTACAGCAGGAACGAGTTATGCAGCTATGCTAAGAATGAATAGCTGGGGCAGGCAAAAGTACATTCATGTACGGACCTGATTTGACACAGATCGAGAAACGTGACTAACAATTCGCTTTTAAGGTCTCTTGTAGCTGGGCAGATCCAAACTGAATCAACTTCCAGCTGTTGCCTCGGCATTATGTTTTTCAACAGAGAGAATGACAAAGATGTGGAACTGAAGTCTCTGCTCGGCACTCTCATTCGGCAGATTGGCCGACAAGGTGACTGTATATCTCGCGCAGTGGTCGAGGATCATCGAATGCAGCAGACAAATAAGACTCTTCCAGCAGCGAAGGACTTTCAAAGGCTTCTGCTGGAAGAGGTCCGGCGGTATGAAGATGCTTTCTTCATCATCGATGCACTTGATGAATGTCCCTCAGAAGCTCGATCCATGCTTCTGAACAACCTTTTCCAACTCCAAAAAGTTGATACGGTAAACGTGCGAATCTTGGTCTCATCTAGAGAATTGCAAGTCATCGCTGAGGAACTGAGCGGTGTCGCACATTATAGACTTCTGGCTAATGATGAAGATCTAAAGATGTATATTAACAAACAAGTGAACCTCAAGCCTGGACTCAAAATAGCCCAGCGATATCCCCCTTTACGTCAGCAGCTCCTGATTACTTTGATCGACAAAGCTAAAGGAATGTAAGAATATCAATAGCTTTTTGCTAGATACATGACTGACCCTCTATATTAAAGGTTCCTGTTAGTCAAACTTCAACTACAACTGCTTAATGCAATGAAACCTAATACACCGAAAATGTTTCGAGAGTTGCTGAAGGATCTCGCGCAAGGGTCTCGAGCATTGGAAGCTACCTATACAAAGATGTGGCATATTATCAACGAGCACGGTGCCGAAGAAGTTCACATTGCTCAAGACGTCTTTGCTTTGGTTTCGTACAGTGCTAGGCTACTAACTGGTACAGAACTACAGTACGCTGTCGCGGCGCAAGCGCCATTCTCAGCTTCCATCGACCCTGAGGATTTGTATGATGAAGCAGTATTGACCGAACCATGTCTAGGTTTGATCACGATCAATGACACCCATCTCGTGGATTTCGTTCATGCAACAGCTCGGGAATTCTTCTACGATCACTTATCAGGATTGTTTGCGAAAACTCAAGAAGCTCTATGCAAGGCATGTTGGAGCTACCTTGTTCAGGAGGGGTTGGGCAGATGCACGGAAGTTGATGAGATTCAAAGCCATTTTCAGAATTACCCGTTTCTCTCGTATGCTGCTCAATTCTGGTCATTGCATGCTAGACAAGCTGGAGACCATTTTCAGTATCACGATCTGGCAGAGCTTCTGTCATCACATGTTAATACTGTGGAAAGAGTAATACGTCTTACCCTCTGTTTTCGTCATAATTGTCTCAGACAAATTCTAGAAGAGGACAATACGCCCTCCTGGTCATTCTCTGAGACTCTCTGGACCAGGTTTCCAACGAAGATTGCCCCTCAGCATCTAGCAGCTTTCGCTAGCTTGCACGCATTGGCGGCATCGTTACTCGATCGTGGAGCCGATCCTAATGCTACAGATAGTAATGGTTGGACTGCTTTGCGGTGGGCAGCCTTGACGGACTCAGTGCAAGTGATGGAATTGCTCGTGGATCATGGTGCATCCGTGGACTCCAAAGACGCCAAGAACTCACAACTCTTCTTTGGGCGCTCGGAAAGCGTAATCCAAGTCCTTGTGTATTGTCAGAATTTGTTGAATTAGGAGGAGACTCCAGAGTTCACCTTGGGAGCTCATATTATGCGCCAGGAGGGGAAACTCTCTGTGACGAGTTATCTCGAGTCTCTACTCGTTGTTCCTCCGCAGTTGTGAAATTCCTCACTGAGCGCTGTACTGAAATTGACGCAGTCAACGACAGCGGAACGACTGCTCTTCTGCAAGCAGCGACAAACCATCAATTCGATGTACTAAGTCAGCTGTTATCAAGGAGAGCCGACGTCAACAGACGGGACCACCAGAATATGACAGCACTTCTTCATGCAATGCAAAGCTTTTCCAAGGGTTGCAATTTCAAGGAGGTCATAATGACAGGGGGAGCTGCTGTTTTAATTGGACACCGGATCATAGCTTCGTTGCCGGAGACCTCTACGGAGTCGTTGACAGTGTTCGAGTCACTTTCTTCCGATGAAACACAACTTCGAAGTTCCGTGCCTCTTTCTACTACAAATCACAGTCGACCAGACACAATTCTGCAGAGCCAATATCTTCATGATACTGTAATTCAAGACGTCATTGTGGAGCTCGTTGGTGAGGACTTGGAGCCACGAGATCTCAATGGCATGACAGCTCTGGAGCTAGCAACTGCTAATGGCCTAGACCGAGTAGTGGAATCACTTCTGAAGCGAAGAACTCAGGTCGACCTGGTGCAACGTCTGGGAATTAACACGTCGATCTTGGAATGCCCAACTGCAAGCTTACCTTCCATTTCTGTGCCGCGTATAATAGTCTCTGGTACTAACGTGCTATGTCTTGGATTCTTCATACAAATTATCGATGACAGTCCCAATTCGATATCGAAACGACCCTGGGCAAATTTTCGGCCTTGGGCGGATCGTCGGCGTCGAATTTTGGACCTTTTTGCAGCAGCTGGAGTTGCAAAAACCCTCGTATTCGGAGGCAGTAAGTCTCTGAACAACAACACCATCCCCCATCGGCCCCACTATCAGAGCTCGCTCTCTGATCAAATTGAACGCAACTCTCGCTGTCAGGTCAATCCAGAAACGCCATCAGACCAAGCACAACGTGAACAACACTCCTTCCAAAACTCATTTAGCCCTTCAGAACATGGTTACCTTCCTCGTCTCCAATCAACTCCCGGTCGAGACGCCTTTCACAGAGCACAAACAGATTCAACAATGTCCAATAATAGCTATGACAGAAATGAAGATTCATACATACATATGGAAGCTACAGGGATGGGCTACGAACCTTTCCATTACTTCGGAGAGTGTGATATTAAGGATAAGTGTAGTGTATGGTTCAGGGATAACGATACATTTTCAAATCGTTTTATGGTTCGATATAACTATCCGAACGATTATTCAGTCGGATCCTTAATTGGGGATGCAAATTTGACCGTCGGAGACACCACCCTAAAGGGAGATGGTTCGGTGTCAATTCTGCGTGGCAACTTCTGGGCTACTGAAGCGGACTCTATTGAGTCACTATTTATGAAACCAGAAGAGTGGTTTTAATGGTTAGCGTAATATAACTATTTCGATTTAACGGTTTACGATGGTATATACGCTCACTAATCCTGTTTCTTTAGTTAAATTAGAAAGCTGCATTTTCTAAGAGTCTCGTAGGAATTAATTATAAATCGGTACCTTATTGTTACGGACCACGACCGCCCTGCGGCCGTGATAGAAGATATGGGAAGGTCAGGCGAAGAAGCCTAGCACGTGCAAGCCAAGAGGGCTTGGCATGCTAAGCCCAACAAGGAAGTCTTTGGCAAGTGGCAAGATGGTAAGGACCTTGCCATCTTACTATCTAACCAACTGAAGTTGCCTGATTGGGAAACATCCTATAAGTATATAGATACGAGTTCCCTATGTACCTTCTATAGCTTCTGTAGTCAATCTAAGTTATACTGACACCCCTGCACTCATACTGTTCGCACTACCCACCTGTTCAATAAGTACCTAACCCCGTAAGGTTCTACTTGTACTGTTACCAGTCCTATGGAGGCAAGCCTTATAATACTTATAAAGAGTCAATAGCCGTATCGACATTTACGTATCTATTATAAAAGTCGTAGTATTCTCTTAAGTAGTAATACGATAGAGCCGGTAATATAACGATAAACTTAATTATTTTTATAACGATAGATTCGAAATCTTTAGATTATATTCTTAATAATTATTACGATCAGGATAGGTTAGGCCGTTAGACGGCCGCACCTAAAGGATGATATAGAAAGATAGGCGAAGAAGCCTAGCACGTAAAGATAAGCGATAAGGATCATATAGAAGAAGTGATTAGTATAATTAATAGTAATTAAAAGTGATTAATACTAAGTACACTAAGTAGCACTAAGTAATACTAAGTAAAGGTTATTAATTTACGATTATATAGATACGAGTCTCTTATATTTATTTATAGCTTTCGTAGTTAACTTAAATTATATCTTAACTCTTATTTAATACAGCTCTAGTATTCCTAATACTTTTATTTTTATTAAGTAAAGCCTAGAACTATACTTAATAACTTATTATCTAGTAAGGTCCCTAATATTTTAACTACCTTTTTAATAGAAGTATAATATCTATAAACTCGAATAAAGCTACCCTAAGTAAGCTATTATTAACCTAGCTAATAGTACTTAAATAACTCCGATTATTAGACCTTAAAGGACTTATATAAAGTTTCGATTTACTTAATATATCTAACTTTAGTATTAATACTTCTATACTAAGTATTATAACTTCTATAATTAGTACTTTAGTAGTTTCTATTAAGTCTAAAGTTAACGTTATTAGCGTTAAAAAGACTAGACTTAAAATTAAGAAATTTAAACCCTTTAAAAGCGATTAAACTAAGTTTAAATAATTCGAACACTAAGTTCGAGTATATTTTAAGTTTAGAGATTTAACCGGAGATAAGTAGATTCTTTAAATAAATAACTTACTTCGAGATAAAGCCGCGGATTAATTTAAACTATATTTAGAAAACTATTTTAAGAATAATAAAATAAAAGATCGTAAGGAACGTACTAACGATTTATTTAAAAATATTAATAAATTTCTTAAAGAACTTAAAAAACTTTATAATAACTCTAATTTTACTTATAAGGTAAAAAAAGAACTTAAAATATTTTAATAAAAAAGATTAATAGTAAATTATATAACTAAATTCTATCGTATTATTAAACGATTAAAAAGAAATAATAACGCTCTTTATACTAATTATTATTATAAGCTTAAGAACTTTATTAAGAACGAAATTATAAAACTTTTTAAGAATAATTATTTTTTCGAATTAAACGATTTTATTAAGGAAGCTAAAAGAATTAATACTTACCTCTAAAAATATAAACTTAAAAAGTTTTAATACTATAAATATATTAGTAAGAAGCCCTAAAATAAGAGATATAATAGAAATTATAAGTATTATAACCCTAATATTATAAATTAATAAACTACTAGAGTATAAAAACTATAAAATAAGACCTAAAGGACGAAACTATTTTTAAACGAATAAAAAAGAAGATACGAGAATAGTAAATACTTTAAATATAGTAAAAAAGAATACTAGATAAAAGATTATAAAGGTAAATTAAAGAGACGTATAAATACTATTTAAGCCCTAATTTAAGAATAAGCTAAGGCCTCTAAGGAGTAGCTAAATATATTTAATATACGATACCCTAAATACACCTTAATATCTTTTATCGCGTATTATAAGAATAACTATTAGATATACCTTACTAATAAAAACGATTTAAGATATTTTCCTAAAAAGTTTAAGAGTAAAAAGATACCTAAAGTAAAAATAAATATTATTAAAATTAAGAAACTTAAAGAGAATAATACTATTACTATTAACGAAAATAAATAATATAAGATTATTATAACTTAATACTAAAAATAGATTTTATTACTTTTAAAAGCGATTAAAATAAAATAACTAATAACTATAATTTTATTATATTCTTAAAAATAGGGCTTAAGTTAAGGGCTTATTCGAGTTTTTTTTATTAAATTTCTTTAGTTTTTATAGTCTTCTAGGCTTTATTAGGTTATAAAGGTATTTAAAAACCGGTTTTTCTCTTTCTAGAATATATATTCGTTGTAGAAAGTAAGTAAATAAAGAAATAAAATAGTTCGGTTAGAGAGCGTAATAATTCGAATAAGAAAAGTTAAGTAAATAATTCTTAAATTATACTAACGCGTAATAATTCTAAAAAGAAAAGTTAAGTGAATAATTCTTAAATTATACTAACGCGTAACTATAGATTTTAATTATAGTCTTAGTTATTATTAAGTAAAGTGCGTTTAGTTTAAGTAATATTTATTAGTAAAAGTAGAAAAAGTTAAGTTAAATTATAGTTTAACGTTAGCGAATTATTATAGGAACTAATTCGAATTTAGTTATATAATAATTCGAGTTAAGTAAGTTAAGTAAATAATTTTTAACTAATTTTTAAATAATTTTTAAACCATTTTTAAATTAATTATTATATATTTATTAGGGTTTACTAATATTATACTTCTAATCTTAATACTCTTACTATTTCTTATTAATTATTTTCTATTTTACTCTCTTATTCTTTTTTTCTTCTTTTTTACTACTATCGTCTTTATCGTCGACGCCTTTAAATTTTTTTTTTAAACTATTTACTTTATTATAAGCTTTAAATCTTTTCCTTAGGGAACGATTAGCTAATTATTCCCTTAAACTAAGTAAGTTAGCTTTAAATTATTATAATAAGGAATAGTTTACTAACTATTCCTCTTTCTAATTATATTTATATTTTATCGTCTACTATTAGAAATAGTTAATTAACTATTTTCTAGTCTTACTAAAACTCTTTATTTATTAGTTTATAATAACGATATACTTCTAATATATAATAACCCTAAATAACGCGGATTTATCGTAACCTTAATATAAAACTTATATTTATAAGAAAGCTAAATACTATCGCTAGCGTTATATATTTATAATAAACGCCTATTTAAGGGTACTATTTATTATTTAGTAGGACTTAGAATCTTAGAAAATAGTTAGTTAACTATTTCCTAATATTTAGAATACTATTTTATTTAATTATTATAATAATAAATAATAGGCGTATAAATATATTAAATAATAACTAAACTTAAGTAAAAGAGATCGTCGACCCTTTTATTTTTATAATTAATAGAAATAATTAGCTAACTATTTCCTAAAACGTAAATTTTCGACTAATAAGATGGCTATAGAATAGAAATTTTTAATTTCGATATTAATAATATAGACGAAGTCTTAGAGCGATATCTTAGTATAGAGTTTATTATACTAGGATCTTCTAAGCGAGACCTTTCTAAATTCTTTAAGCTAAAGTCGCTATAGACTCCTAAGCTAATAGTTAAGTCGTTAGTTAATATAGACGCTATTTTAGTAACTCTAAAGAAATAGATTAAAGAGGAAAACGATGAAAATATAAAGACGACCCTAATATTAGCGGTTACTATCTATATTCTATTAATAAATAGAACGATTAAACTACTAGATAAGTACGAGCGAGTATATAAGGTAGTAAATACCTAAGAGAATCGAGATCTCTAAAAGGAGCGAACGAATAAACCGATTAACGACTATAAAGAAGAGAAGCTAGAGTTTTATAGGGACATAATCGTAGGTAACGACTTCGACTTACTTAACTTCCTTAAAAATAAGTTAGCGGCTTAATAGATTAACGAGGTATATAGAGAATAATTAGCTAACTATTTTCACTAATAAGTATAGATTATAATCGGGACGGCGTTAATAAATATATAATATTTAGATATAGTATATAAGGACGAGATTAGTATAGCGTAGCGACCACTAAACTACTAATATATTAAAAATCTAAAAAGTTTATTTAAGCTCTCCGGGATTAACCGTATCGCGTTATAAGTATAACTATATATATATTATAAATATAAGCCTCGGCATTCATAGATAAAGTAAATAAGTATATACGCCTAACTTTAGCCACTAAGTGACCTAAAGTTATATATCCTTTTAGCGGTATCGCGTATATTCTAATATTTACTTTAGGCCACTTAACCGAGTGGGTATAGGTAAAGATAGTAGATCTACGACGACCTTAGTTCGAAACCAGGCCACGTTCTGTGGTTGAATTTTAGATAGACTTATTTATTATATCCTTTACCTATTAGTTACCTATCTAGCTAATAAAAGACAAGCTTAAAAGGACGAGTACTAACTAAGCGACGTAAGACCGAAGAGCTACAACTTAGGGTCCCGAGCGACGTAAGACTAAAGAGCTACGACTCGAGGGCGAGCCGCTTTTAAGACGGGGATAATTATTATAAATATAAGCCTCGGTATTTATAGATAAGGTAAATAAGTATATACGCCTAACTTTAGCCACTAAGTAGCCTAAAGTTGTGTATCCTTTTAGCGGTATCGCGCACATCCTAATAATATAGCTATAAGCGAGGTAGACCTCTAAGCCTATATTAAAAAGACGAGTGAATTAGGTTAATAATTAGAGTTTTAAAGCCTGGAAGATGCGGTTAGGAATAAGGACGTAGCGGCGCGATACTTAACGAAAAAATAAGTACTTAAGCTGATCGTACTATCGCCTCGAGATAACGATAATTAAAAGGTATATACTATAATTTAAGTCGACTAATATCGAGTTATAGCGCTCTAAGAGTTAGCTAAAGAAATCTCGCTATTCTAATAGATACGTAAAGATCGATACGGCCTAGTTAGTATAAACGCGAAAATTATAGGATAAATTAAGACGATAAGTATATAGGAATAGTCGACTAATTATTCTCTAGCTAATATAAAATAGATATATAATTAGATCGTAACTATTATTAATAAAGAGCGGTTATTTACTATAAACTATATCTTCGCCCTTAATAATATTCGTTATAATAAAGTAGATATATACGCCTCCGATAATAACGGTATAGCCCTCTATAATACTTTTAACTTTTAGAAAAACCTCTCTTTAGAAGAACGAGATCGCCTTAGGATAAATTTTATAATATTTTTTAGTATATAAATAAAGTAAAGCGCTAATAATTACTAAAAAATCCTTTATATTTTTAAGAATTCTTAATATTAAAGTATTATCGCTCGCTTTATTAGAATAATATTTAATCGTTAACTATTTATAATACCTACGTTCTTAAGTATAATTAATATATATTATACTAATATAAGTAGAGAATAGTTAATAGCTTATTCTTAACTAACTAGAACTATAGCTAATTAGTTATATCTTCTTTAAGATTAAATAGAAAGTATCGATAGTATTAAATATATAGAATATATCTAATTTTCGAACGAGTATTAATAACTATAAAGTAAAAGTAGTTAAGAACGTAATCCTAGTCGAGCTTATATCTATTAATATATACTTTAATAAAAAAGGCCTCGATAGTTATAAGCTTATCTAATTATTCTTTCTTTAACTAAACGATCCTCGTAGTAACTTTACTATACTAACGTTTAATAAGAGGATTTATAAGACGTATAAGGTAACTTAAATATATACCCCCCCTAGGAATAATTAATCGACTATTCTTCGCTAATTAGTTTAATAGAAATCGTATAAAAGCGGAGAATAAAACGTACTATAGAGGTTATATATATTATTAATCAAACTTTTTAGTAATAATAATCGAGCTAACTCGTAATAAACTAAATAGCGTCTTTAACTTTCTTTATAACTATAACTATATTAAAAATATTCGTACCTATCTAACCGATACGACTATAGGTATATTCTTCCTCCCTATATAAGCTTAGTAGAATCGGTTTACTAGTAAAGTAACGTATAAGCTCGTAGTAGTTTTACGTTTATATTAGTTCTATATTACGCCTTAAGATTAGCCTAAAATATATATTATAGTAACTAATAGTAGTGTAACTCGAGTTCTATTAAAGAACTTTAATATTAATCAAAAGATCGAGTAGTATTACGAAATATATATAGCGATCTAATATAAGCGCGACTATACTACTTAGGTCGCTAATAACGAGGTCCTTAAACTCGAATTATTAAACCCGAAAAAGAAATAATACTATTTCGAGGATAAAATATTAGCTAAGAAGAAGGCCCTAATTTAAATTTATTAGTATTTATACGAGCTATATAAGGTAATTAATATTATAAAGAGGAGTATTAAGAAGATCCGCGAAGTAGATTCTTAGAAATAATTAGCTAACTATTCCTTAACTAACTTTAATCTAGGGTTATAATATTAAGAAGAAATAGGCGTTATATCCCGATAGTAAGATATAATATAAAAATTTCTAGGACTAACATTATTCACGGGATTATTGACGCGTCAATGGCATACAAATTAAGGTTTTCGCTGTGCCAAGGAACGTCTCGATAAGGCGGACACGTTCTACTTCGGTCGGACACGTTCTGATTCGAGGATTATTCCAGCCACAAATGGTGACTTTTGCCACAGTGCATGTCACACCAACCACACGACTGGTGTTTGGTCCAATCATCACTGCTCCTTAGCTCCACACTGTATCAGACCTGATCAATCTTGTTCTGACTGAATCCGAATGGTACTACTCAGGTTCGACCAAGTCTCATTGGTTCTGTTTTAATCTGAACACTTCTAACACGAGCCACTCTTATCCATTTTCGACGTTATTCGTTAGTGTTAGCCTGTTCTACTTCAGTCCGACTCGTTCTACTTCAGTCCGACTCGTTCTACTTCAGTCCGACTTGTTCTACTTCAGTCCGACTCGTTCTACTTCAGTCCGACTCGTTCCACTTCAGTTCGACTTGTTCCACTTTAATCCGATGCATTCTACTTTCATTTCATAGTACTAGGCGCACTCCTAATTAGGAAGAAGAAGCTAGTAGCGTCCCTACTTAATTACTATCTTACTACTCCGGTAGACCTTTCCTACCTACTAGTACAAAGTTGAATCTTATTATAATTACTCTCGGTATAAGGCTTAGGTGAACTGGATATAGGGTTCTGTTTACGAGGGTAAAAGGTATAGTACATAGTACTAGAGTGTAGGGCGTCGAACGCGGAATGATAAGATTATTCGAGCGGTAATAATATAACTAATATAGAACAGTAGTAGTCAGAACTAGAACTAAGGTAGAACTATAATAGTGATCCTAGGGGTAAGGGTACACTTTAATTAACTACTGAAGGAGAGACTATCCACCGAACATACCTAGAACCAGATTAATATCTACAAATAATGTGCTCTGTATACTTAGTACGTTTAGGACCGAGTATCCTAAGCACTACGAGCGCGTCGTCTCGACCGACTTACTATGCTTAGGGTCCTCGAAACTAAGTATACCAAGCA